>APFE030250686.1:46462-56525 GCA_000404065.3 Pinus taeda | reverse complement strand
AACCAGAAGCAGTCGCAGAAACAAGAACTCGACAGCTACAAAATCGATCAATTTTAGAGTATCTCATCAAGTGGAAGAACTTATCTGCTGAAGATTCCACATGGGAGGATGAGAATTTTATACAGAAGCATCCAAAGAAACTCAAGCGTTGAGGACAACACTTTTTTGAAGGAGAGGGGCATGTTGGGTCCCTATAATACTAGTGATTACCCCATTACTATTGTAGTTGTACCCATTATTAATATTTTTGTGCCCCTATTGTCCTCATATTGTTATTATTGTGCCCCATAGAATCCCTCTATTGTTATTTTTGTGGGTTTATATTATTATTGTTAGGTCAGATAGGTTATATTGTGACTCCTTAGACTCGTATATATAGAAAGGAGGTTTTGTCATTTGAATCATCCAAGAATTGTTCATTTATGTAATGTAAAAGAGGTTGCCCCCTCGAAGAGGCTGAATTTTAAGGCGTTGATCTATCTTTCTATCTTTTTCTTGTGCTGGTTTCATAACAAAAAAGCATCACAAAAAATTGCAAGTGTGGTTTGAGGGTTACCTAGTAACTTTGGCGCGATTTGAATGGTTGAATTCTTGAAAGGCAAGTTTGATCCTTTTTTGATCCAAAGCTTTTTTCCAAATGCAAATGAAAAATTTGTGAGTCTAAAAGTTAATATATATCTTTGAAATTTCAAAAAAATTCTTCAAACTTGATTTTTTATCTCATGGATTTTTAAGAATGGTTATTGTTTCATGATATTTTGGACACTTCTTCGAGATCCTATTTCGGTCCCATGACCACTGACCTATCATGGCAGGTATCGTTCACTTACTGGCATATAGGTTAGGGAAACCATTTTTTCCATTGCGTCTTGCATACTAGCCTCCATTCAGTGATACATCAGCCATAAGGTCAACCCCATCGTGTCTAGGTTAGCGAACCATGTTCACTCGCCGATTTTTAAATCATGATGTGATGGTAGAGCCATCCTTTACATGGGCATCATAGATAGCACCTCACTGACATTAGTTGCCCATGTTGTTATATTCATTAAGCTCGAGAGTCCTCTTTAGTCCTGCCATGACTTGTGCATTGAAGACACATGCTCCATGCTCCTTATTTTTGGCCGTATACCCTAGAGGCTCCTTTGTGTTCAGTTGTACTGCTGCATTGCATTTTGACTATTTGCACCTTTTGACCTTGAGCCAGCTTCACTTGGACTCGTGTTTAGCCACTTATTTGACTATGTCTTTTGCAAAATCAACCAAGCAATCACTTAGCTTCTACAACTTGACACACCCTTTGACCCATGGAAGGAACATCCCTTTGGGTGTCCTTGACCAATTTCGCCTACCTGCATTGAGCATAGGATTGTTCCCATCCCAGGAACTAGATCATCTATTTCTTTGACACTCGTTCTTTCCATTGTATTATAGAATTTTTTATTCTTTTTCCATATTAAATAAAAAGAGAAAAACAATTATATATTCCAAAAAGAGTGGGAACGAGACAATATTTCCATATATTGTTGGTAGCTAGAGTCAATCGTGTCGCCCTTGAACAAAGCACTCAAAAGAAATTCTCTCCTCCATTTTTGGGTGGGATTTAGTTCGACTTAGGTACGCCTTAACCTTGTTATTGAATCAGTTTTCCTCCTATTGGTTACCTCCTCCAATCATATGGAGAGTTTGTTCATACCTCCTACATGACAAACTTATACAAAGTTATCATGTGTTGCCATTTAGTCATCATTGAGTCGTGCTTTTTTTCAAGGGAAGTTAGCCTGAGTCGGCCTCTCTGCGGTGTCACTTGACCTATATTTTAGTCAAACATCCCTAGTTGTCAGTGTCATGTTCATCATCACATTAGTTATATTGGTCCTTTGCTCGTGCCAGTTTCAGAAGGTCTCTATTGACTTCTTGCTAGTGGCTCTTGTCCTTATTGATGACGACATATTGCTCTGAAGGCAGGCCTAGAGCTGCGTCCTAGCCATATTTGCAATATTGATAGGTCACCTTGTGCTCAGCATCAATCAGTATCATGGGTATTTGACTGAGTGGTTTCCCTTGTGTTCGACATTAGCTTTAATTATCACACATTGGGATTCGTGCAATGCCTTGGTCTCCATTTGACCCTATTGGTGGATTCCTCGCCTTTGTGTCATCTTTCATTATTGGTTGGTTTAGATGGTTTCTATCATGCACTAGCTACATATTGTGTACGTCAGAAATGTGCTTCAGTCAAGTTACTACATCCTTTTCGTTTGATTCCTTCCACATTATTGGCCTACAGGTTACACTCGTGCTAGATTGATGAAGGATGCTTTAATGCGTTCCTTCTAGCGGATATTTTTCTATCGAATATGACTCATTGCTCTAGGACAAAGATATAGAATCCATTTGGTAGTACCTTGGGGTTTGCAGTCATCAGTGGTAGATTTCTTCACCATCGATAGTGGGAAACCATCATTATCCCCTAATTGATAGATTCTTCCAGGTGTTCGACTCCAGCTCATTCATTCGCACTTGTTAGATTACACTGGGTATCTTGACTCTCATTATTATTATCAGTAAGTAGTCTTGCATTTGTTATTGGTATACATCAATGACCGATAATCAAACGATTTTTCACATGGTCGACTTCAAATCATTTATTCCCATTGATACAAAATGTAATCTTGGATAGACTTCTAAGTCTAAAGTATTCCTCACAGAGGAAAATGAAAGTCCAAGGATGCTCCTAGAAATAGTCACATTGCATAAATCTTTTCATTCTGAATCGACTTCGACTTGAATGGGCTAAAACGGAATTCAGATGATGAAGTTACCGCAAAATGAAGCTTTCCTTTGTTCCTTTGAAAAGGAGGCAAATTCTTCCAAAAATGGCATAAAGGGTCTTATAAAGGAAAATCACATCGGAAGGGTTAAGAGGAGGACTTAAGGCCAAGTGGAAGGGACCCTCAATTAGCGATCTTTGATATATCAGGTCGGATATAGGCCCGCATGCAATATCAGGACCCTAGGCTATGCAACATGCAATTACCGATGATCGAATCGGCGGATCAATATATTCAAAGGGAAGAACCCCCAGGCCTTTACATATGTGATATGATGATGCAATATGCCATGATGTGATACCGACCATTAAGTCAGGTGTGTATATCAACAATCTAGATTCAATTGGTAGTCGGAAGATCGGTGATCCCCGATACAAAGGGCCGATGAGATAGTGACATGTGATGCGATATCGACCGTCCCATCAAGGAGTAGATCAACGGTCCATATTTAATTGGTGATTAGTGATCAGTGATCCCCGATGCTAGGGCCAATGTGTTTGGGATAGCGAGATGCCAATAAGGGCCATAACTGATGGGTTTATAGACCCGATTTCATAGAATTTGAAATCTGAGAATTTTTGAATTTCAATGTATTCCCGAGTGTTTGGGTTTTGGCCATGGGATGATGCGATAACGATATTGTGACTGAAGGTTGACCCGAAAGGCTTATAGGTGTGGCTTTGGGTTATTTGAGTTTCATGGTAAGTGGGATTTTGGGCAGGCCTCAGGTGGTAAGTGGGATTTCGGGCAGGCCTCAAGTGGTAAGTGGTATTGGATGGGCTCCACCCATTGCCATACATTGGCTGACACATGGCATGGCGCAGGAGAGTGAAAACTGCCTTTTTGGGCGGTTAACCTCTGTGCACATTAACCACCAGAAATGGTTGTCAGCGATTGGTTCATAGATCACGCATGTCGAAAATGGGCTTGAAACAACCAGAAAAGGGCAGACCCAACAGGGATTATGAGCTCGATTTCATAGAATTTGATGTCCAGGATTTTGCACCCGATAGTGTATTTCCGGTAAAACCCTATGTATTGGAATTTTCTTCCATTTTCATTTTTGCCTAAAGGAAGGCCTTGATTCCTTTGTAATTGCCCCTGATCATTGTGCCACACTGCAAGTGAGTATTTTATAGCCAATGATGTGTTTGTAACACAGAGAGAGCCATAGAGCCACAAAACTAGATGGCCAGTCGAAGAGACAAGGAGTAGAGGGAGCCACAGAGCCACAGAGGAATGGTTACACATAGAGAAATGGCTAGGGAAGCTGCATGGATGGAGGGATGCCTCAAGAAAGCCAGAGAGCTTAATTGATGGGGTAGCAGGAAGCACATGCAACAGAGGGAGTTTTTGGAGTCACTTGGAGGTTGAGCGAAAAACTAGAGAGCTGAAAGTTGCTGAGACAGTCGCTTGGAGGTCGAGCGAACTGTTGATAACTCATAGAGCTAGAACCAAGAGTAAGAGCCAAGAGCCAGAGCCAAGAACTAGAGCTAGAGCCAGATCTAGAGCCAGAGCCAAATCCACAGCCAGAAAGCCAAAGAGCTTCGGAGGCAGGGATAAGATGGTGTTCAAAGCCCATTATGTTTTGTGTAGACCAATGGAGTTGAGCGTGGAGCTTGTAAAAGAACTGATGCCATAATCCCAGAGAGCCTAGTTGAGTTGAGTAGAGCTCACAGAGACATAGCCCAAGAGTTTTGGTTGAACTCCTAATTAAATTGTTGTCTTATGTGTTTGTTATTTTCTCCACTATTTTACTTTTACATGTATTCACATATCAACATAAACAACAGAACTTAAGGCATTTGAAGATTTTAAAAATAAACATAAGCATACACCTAATTTCAAGCACATTATTAATTCCGCAATTAGTTAATCAATAGATCTTGGGAATATATAAGCTTCGAAAGTGGGAGAGGTTCTTGTAAGTTAGACAAGAAGCCTTTAACGCCCCATTATCAGATCAGGTGGTATTAGAGCTTAAAAGTTGATTAACCTCTCCATCAAAGAAGGTTATATCAGAACCGGTTATACCATGAAGTAGGCGATATCATGATGCAAGTGGTATCAGATCAAAATGCTTGATTGACAAAGCAAAGATTGCTTATTTGAAAGGGGTTTAGGTAGTCAAGGATTGATTGTTTGATTGATTGTATGCTTGTTTGTAGATTGACTATTGTTTGAGTTTGCAGAGGTGAAGGGAAAGCTATTGTTAGTTGATTCCAGGAGAGGACAAGAAGGAAGAAGGGCTGAAGGCATTCTTCTTATCCCAAAGGACCTCAAAGAAATCCTTGAAGCACAAGATGTTTGATGCAAAAGGTTGCTTGAATAAGCTCTTTGATAGTCTTGTTTGAAGTTCTTTTGTGCATTTTGATAATGACAACTTCTACAAGTGAGTCCTCAAATTCCTCCATCATCACAAGATTCTTTGATGTAGACATGAAGCAAGACTTGTTCATGATGATGGACAAGGTGAGAGAAATGTATGAGGATGGAAGGAAGAGCAACATACTTAGAGAATAATTGAATTCCATGGAGGAAGAGAAGGAGTTTCCTTCTGATAAATTGCAGGAAATGGAGAGGCAACTTCATATTACAAATATGAACCTAAAAAGGATGCATGAATGGAGACACAACACGTTATTGGCAAATTAGCCTTGGTCAAGTATCAGCTTGAAGAAGAGGTAACCCATTCTAGTTTATCTTCAAATTCTTCTAAAAATGCTTGCATTGGTTCTTTTGAAAAGCATACTAAAGGCATAGGTTCCAAGCTAATGTCCAAGATGGGCTATGAGGGAAAAGGCTTAGGTAAACATGCACAAGGTATTGTTAAGCCAATAATGGTAGAGAAAGAGCCTAAGTATTTGGGTATTGACTATGTACAATCTCATGGAAAGAGTTCCAAAGTTGCCATGAAGGCCATTGAAACAGTTCCAAGAAGGAGTTTCATTTCAAGCCTTCTACCTCAAGATTCTGAAGATTGTATTCTTGGGGAATGCAATGGCATGAAGCATACCTTGCAGAAAGAAGGTGTATATCACCATACACTTGAACCAGAGAGTTGTGGAAACTCTGATAGCCTTGAAGAGATTGATGATGTTTCAAAGGGAGCTACTTCTTCATTCAGCTCACCTCCTCATGAAGGTAAAAGAGGTGGAAGAGAAAGGTATAAATATGGTTCTTACCATATTCCTTTTGATTATGTTCAGCATGATAAATTTCCACATAAGCATGGGAAAATGATTACATGTTTCTTTTGTGGTTTGGATAACCATAATGTTTCTAGATGTTGGAAGAGAATGGCCACATACAGGAAACTTTTGAAGGAAAGGAAGAAAGATGCCAAAGGTCCATTAGACAAGGAAAATCATGTTGTCAAGAGGATGCACATGTGTTGCACCTATTGCCATAAGTAAGGACACCTTGCTAAAAAGTGTTGGACTCTGAATCCAACAACACTTCCATGAAACTTCAAGAAGGTGGAAAAAGAAAATGGTAGGAATGGAAAGGAAAATTCCATGAATGATGTGGTTCAGGATGATTCACATGTTGATTCTGACATGCAGACAAAGGAAATACCTTTGAAATGGATTGGTAAGAAATGGCTAGACTTCTTATCCAATTAAGATTGCATGTCTATTGATATAAGTGATCTATTTGCATTTCTTTATTGACGAAATGCAGGTTGCAGGTTTTTATCAAGATGGTGAATGGAAAAAGGTTGAGTAGCAGACTCACTTTGTTGCTGCAACATTATATTTCATTTCAGCTTCGAAAATACAATGTGCTTAAGTGAAAGTTGAAGGATGAAATGCATGCATGAGGATGATGTGCATGAACACAGGGATGTTGATGATTTCCTTGTATTTGAACATGTATGTGTAATTAACTTGAAGGGTTAATTGCTTTGTTGTAAACATGCATGCAGTGTTGACTTGGAGAGAAGTTAACTTGGTCTCCAAGATGGAGATAATAATGGAGTGTTTCATCTTTTGAAAAAGACTCCTAATGGCCTTTTTCTGCATGCTTGACTTGAAGGGTCATTTGTTTTAAAGGCATGTTTTGTGGGCTTGTTGTCTAGTCCATCATTTGTATGCAGAACCTAGAGGTGTTCACAAGATGTGAATATCTGTTTCTTTTGTTGAAGTAGGAGTTTAGTAAATCCAGTTGTTGTCTGTATTTTTGTTGTTGTTGATAGCTTTTCAATCAGGTACAAATGAAAGTTTTTGAAGCAGATGTCACTTCACATTTTTTTGAGCCACCTTGGATTAATGATCAAGGCAGAGAAGTTCAAACTACCTTCTGTGACCTTCTCAATAGGAGTTCTATATGAATTCGAGGAAAACAGTTCTTCCCAGGAGGAAGGGCACATCTAGGAAGGAAAGTGGCCAAAGGCTTTGGTTCAGAGGCACTGTTGGGTGTGGAGCCTGCTTATCCTCTATATTCAAAGGTTTCAGTTGAATGTATACCCCAGGAAGACTGTATACCCCTCCATGTGGGGGGGTGTGGGGGGGACTTGTCCCCCCCATGGGGGTCCAGGGGGGTAAATCCGCCCCACATGGGGGGTCCGGGGGCCAGCTGTCCCTTGGCGGGGGTTCGGGGGTAGCACCCCCGAAGCTAAAAATAGATGAAAAATTGCCTTGTAAAAGTCTAGAAATTTCTAGTCAATCTGGCCCATTCATTAGGTGGATGATCTGACAGTAGAAGATATGTTTAATTTAGGGTTTTTTGCCCTAGAAGGTAACCCTTCACTATATATTAGGGAATTGTATTGTGTTTATGTATATCTGTATTCTGAGTGAGGAAGAGAGAGGAAATTAAGAGCGAAGAGGGTGTTAGAACATATCTGCTGTAGGTTGTATCTCTTCAGTTTGTTGGATAATATAATAAAAGAAGGACTGGTTGTTTCTTTGTGGATGTAGCCCAAATTGGGTGAACCACGTAATTTGTGTCTCTCTTGTTTTATGTGTTTTCTGTGTTTATATTTCTGCAATATTTTATGTGTTCCATTGCTCTGTAATATATAACTTTCTAGCAACTGGTATCAGCGCCAAAGGTCTATTTGGATAATAAACACGCAGGAGAGAAGCATTCCTGATTCGAGTGGGAGCAATGGCAGAAGATGGTAGGTTTAGAGTCGAAAAATTTAACATTCAAAACTACCAACTATGGAAGATGCGGATGGAATATTATTTGTATCAGAGAGATCGGTACCTACCATTGAGCGGAAAGACAAAGAAGCCGATGAGTATGATAGACACACAATGGGATATTCTTGACAGAAAGGCATTTGGAACAATACGGCTATTCCTAGCGGCGTTAGCAACATTTAATATTTCAAAGGAAGCAACAACACAAGGTTTAATGTCGGCATTGGCCTAACTATATGAAAAACCCTTGGCATCAAATAAGGTATTTCTTATGAAGAGTTTATTTAATATGACGATGTAAGAGGGTGGATCTATTGCTAATCATTTGAATGATTTTAATACAGTTACAAGTCAGTTAAGTTTTGTAAGTGTAAACTTTGATGTTGAAGTTAGAGCTCTATTATTCTTGTGCTCATTTCCAGAAAGCCGGAGTGGTTTAGTAATGCCCATTAGTAACTCTGTTTCTAGATCTCGTACTTTAAAGTTTGATGATGTTGTCGGTGCTATCCTTAGTGAGCAAATGCGACAGAAAAGCTCAGGTGAGACGTCAGGTAATGCTTTGAGTGCAAAGTCTAGGGGAAGAAAAATGGAAAGAGGAAAGAGCTCAGGATATCACAATAAATCAAGGAAAGACAAATCCAAGTCCAGATCGAGGATAGTGTGTTGGAAACGTGGAAAGAAAGGACACCTAAAGAAAGACTGTATATCTCAGAAGGGAAAAGTAGAAGATGCATAGCAAGAAAACAATCATGAAGAAAATGTGACAGGTGAGGTGTTGCAAGATGCTTTGATTCTTTCTTTCGAAAATATTACTGATTCCTGGGTGGTAGATTTAGGGGCCTCATTCCATGGTGTTGGCTAGTTGGATTGTTTATGAATTAAACATTCAAGTACCACATTAATTATCGACCAGGGAAAGTCTTTTTATTTCAAAGGCACTGCGTACTGTATGTACTTAGAGTCTAAAAGCATCGAAAGCTGTAGTATACGTGATTCTTACGCTATGTCATTACAGTACTCGTTAAAATGAAAGTAATTAATTAAATCTACAAATCTGAAAAGCAAAATAATGGACACTCTGTTGGCAGAGGATCAGGACCCTATCCTCTAGATGGGGACGTTCAGCACCTGCCCCTGTAATCAGAATTACTGATGCACACTGCACTCTCATTCACCGGTGAGAAACAAAACTCAAAGATCAATGAAACAGAGTACTAGTAAAAGAGAGAATACCAAAGGTAATGCTACCAAATCCACACAGAGTGCTGAAAAGAAATTGATGCACACTTACACACTTGACAGGAAAGTAAATGGGTGAATCTTGTGAAGAAGGTGGGCCCAGTCCCTCTCAGAAGATTCCCCGGGAAAAAGAAGACGAGATTAAGTGCTCAAAACAGTTTTATATTCATCTGCTAAAAAGATCAAATACAATAGAGTTCAGCGTTGCTAATGTTCTCAGAATCTCAGTTACAGACTGACCATAGACACCGACCTCTCGTTTCATGTAGATGTCTCCTCTTTATAGAGGAGACATCTATTACAATAGAATATTACAGCCTATTCAGTTAACCCATTTTGTCAATAATAAGCAATTCAGAGTGCTGTTACAACAGTATGATGATACATCCTTTTCTTAAGCTTTAGCTGTTACACGGCGGATAACTGATTTTCACTGTCTTCTCGGGATCTTCGTATTCCTTCGCCATTTCCCCATGCTGTTCATGCTGACTGTGTTCTTTTTCTTTAGAATTCCGCTTGATTATGCCACGTCACAATTCTCTAGATAGCTGCCATCTGTTGTCCATGGCTGTTACAAAATAGCTTGCTTTAGGTAACTACTGTTTCTGGTGTTGCAGCAACTGCGTAGTTGTTGTTTCTGGTGTTGCAGCAACTATTCATTATAACTCCTGCAAGCTTAAGACAATTATTTGACAGTTTAGTCAGCGTTTCCAAGGATAAGTATAAAGATATTCACGAATATGAAATAAACAATTAAAAATAGATGTGCGGAAGGTTACTTCATACCTTGGGGTTAATAAGTCATTATAAAATAAAAGCTTTCACTTATGACTGCAAAAA
>APFE030250686.1:0-25210 GCA_000404065.3 Pinus taeda | reverse complement strand
GAAGGCCCCGATTCCTTTGTAACTGCCCCTGATCATTGTGTCATGCTGCAAGTGGGCATTTTATAGACAATGATGCATTTGTAATGCAGAGAGAGCCACAAAGCCATAGAGCCAGATGGCCAGTCGAAAAGACAAGGAGCAAAAGAAGCCGCAGAGTCGCAGAGGAATGATTAGATGCAGAGAAATGTCTGGAGAAGCCACAAAGCTGGAAGGATGCCTCAAGAAAGCCAGAAAGCTCAATTGATGGGGTAGCGGGAAGCGCAGGAAGTGGAGAGAATTTTTGGCATCGCATGGAGGTTAAGCGAAAAACCAAAGAGCTGAAAGTTGTTGAGACAGTCGCTTGGAGGTTGAGCATACTGATGATAGCTCATAGAGTGAGAGCCAAGAGTTAGAGCCAAGAGCTAGAGCCAAGAACCATAGCGAGAGCTAAGAGCCAGAGCCAAAGCCAGAACCAGAGCCAGAACAAGAAAGCTAGAGAGATTTGGAGCCAGGGAAAAGATGGTGTTCTAAGCCCATTGTGTTCTATGTAAACCAGTGGAGTTGAGCATGGAGCTGGTAAAAGAACTTATGCCATAATCCCAAAGAGCCTAGTTGAGTTGGCTAGAGATCACAGAGACGTAGCCCAAGAGTTTTGGGTGAACTCCTAATTAAATTGTTGTCTTATGTGTTTGTTATTTGTTGCACTATTTTATTGTTACACATATTCATATATTAGCATAAACATCATAACTTAAGGCATTTGAATAGTTTCAAAATAAACATAAGCATACACCTATTTTCAAGCACATTATTAATTCCTTAATTGGTTAATCACTAGATCTTGGGAATATATATAAGCTTTGGAAGTGGGAGAGGTTCTTATAAGTTAGGCAAGAAGCCTTTAACACCCCATTTTCAAATCACCCATTATGTAGAAATGTACCACTACGGTCAGTGAAGACCTCGGGTTTCATCAACATGTTTTTGTTCACTTGTCAGTTGCTCCTATTAGTGCTAGTCAACACCATCCACATTATATTTTGCAGCCCTTCACGATGACATCTTATATGTTGGAATCCGAGTTACGATGTAGTATCATCTTATTCCATCATGTTCATTTCGTACTATTAGGATCATTTTTTGACATCAGTGATCAACTTCATCTTTTAGCTTCATTCATCATCTTCTTATATGTGATATTCAGACATGTACTTGTTTGATCACGATCAGATGATCCATTATGTATTTTCAGTCTTTTATACTTGTACACATAGTGGATCCACTTGTACTTGATATGTGAACATGCTTTAGTTTCTTTAAGCATCGATATGCCCGCCTCAGAATGTTGTTTATTTCTTATCTCCTTTTTTGATGGCTTCGCAGGCTCAAATCCGGTGAATTCCTTCTTAGTTTCGACAAATTTCCTTTCCATATACTTAATACATTTCTGCCATCATGTACCCCTTCTAACCTCATATATTAGGGGGAATTTGTTATAGCTTGAAATATCACCCTTGGTATTTGTGATGCTTGGTTTATGGCCTAGGGTAACCCCTCCTTTCAAACTTGGTGCAAATATTTTAAAAACAGTGTTTTACTCCCTGTATGCTACTTTTCCCTATGATAAAATCATGTGCACGTGGGTTAGTCAATACCCAACCCACGTATATGTGTTAAAACACATAAAAAAATTAAATTTCCTTAACTATGGGAAGATTTCATAGGTTTTACCTGTTGATTACCTCCTAGTTCCCGTGCCCCAACTATTTCCCAACTGTTTCCCAACTAAAAATCAAATTGGGAGAAGTATAAATAGACTTCTATGGGAAGGCCTTAAGGGGGAGAAGGGATAGAATTATTATCCTCTGATTATCCCCTGACTAAGTCTGAAGTATCCCTGTGCTTCAAGCACTTCCCCAAGTTCAGGAAACCATTGTTTCCTTGATTGTTGATATGCTCCCACTTGCTTCAGATATCATGGTATTGGTTATGGAAAGAGACTGTTGAAGATTGGGACTGGATGGATATCGAGGATGGTTTTGCTTACAACCAGAAGAACAAGACTCGGGTGAATTCATGCTAAAACATTTTGTTAAAAGCTTCCATTGTTCCATTCGCTTGGGGCTGATAGGACGTGCTCTTCTGATGATACACTTGGAATTATTCAAGCATCGTGCTGATCATTTCAATAAAAAATGTGTAGCCCTATCACTCATCAAAATCCTAGGGCATCCAAACCTTGTTAACACATACTCTAATAGAAACTTTGCAGCGGTGGTTTTTGTGCAATCCTTCACGAGTTGTGCTTCCACCCACCTAGTTAAACACTCAGTTGCAGTAATAATATATTGTGTGGCCGTCTTCATTCCTAGTGGTTGTATGGGCCTATAAAGTCAACGTCCCACTTCTCAAATACCTGCAACAAAACTTGGGGATTTAAAGGAAATTCATTTGTTTGTGAAGGCTACCCCATCCTTTGGCAAGCATCACACACGTTGCAATATTCCTTAAAATCCTTGTGTAATGTTGGCCACCATAACCCAATGCACGCGATATTTTGTGTGGTCTCTTTCCCTGCATAGTGACCTTGTGCCTCTCCTACATGGGCTTCAACTAGGATATTGGCGGGCTCAAACTCCATAACATGCCTACGCAATATCTCATCCAACACCATCTTATATAAATGACTCGCAATTACCGAAAAATCCACAGTGCAAACTACTAACTCCTTCTTTTGAGTGGAATAACCTTCTAAAGTTGTTATCATCGTTAAGAACTAGATGATATCAACAAAATAATGGTCTGTGACATGCACCAAAAACAGTTGCACATCTAGTAGTATGTTAGGTCCCTATACTACTATTGTAACCCCTTATTGTTATTAGTACAACCTCCTTATTATATTGTTTTGCCCATGTAGTTCCCATATTGTTATTATTGTGCCCTATAGAAGCCCACTATTATTTTTTTTTGGTCAAGTAAGAGTGGAGCCTTCTATTAACCATAAGAAAGATTACATATGTTGCATGTCTTTACAAGTGTAAAGACCAGCAAGAGAGAAACATGTTGATGATTAACCATCAACAGGGTTAACAAAACCTGATACAAAACCCTAAACCTTACACATAAACCTCCTATCATTATCCAACCTGATATCCATTCAATAAGAATCCCAGTGATCCAACGGTCCTTAAAGAAATCGCATCTTGAACTTACACAACCCTTACCTGCTTTACGGAGTCGACATAGAAAATAAACTATTAATGTTTAAAACATCGGGTCCGCTCTTGGACTTAACCTCCTCCCATGTTGAAACCTGATATCATTTTGATCAAGATCTCATAAGATCGGACGATCATTAATGATATCGCCCTAGAAACATGCAAACCTCTTACCCATTTCACGGATTTGATAAGGATTATAAGCCATTAGTTTATAAAAGTTTGGGTCCAATCTAAAACTTAACCTATGATCACTTTTAAAACTCGATATCCATATGATCAAGCCCATGTTGATCTAATGGTCTTCCATGATATCGGATAAAAAACTAGCTTGATCTTTGCGCTCTTTATGGATCCGAGAAATATTATAAACTGTTGATCTATAAATCTTCGAGTCTACTTGAAGACTTAACCTTCGATCATTTTCCAACCTGATAGCCATTCGATGATGAAGGCCATTAAAATCTATGGTCGACAACCTTCCAACTAGCCCACTATCTACCAAGTACTCCTCCCCTGTAATTAGTTCTGTCTTAAGCATTCTTTGTGGGATCAACGGTTAGGATTGACTTCTTCTTCTGCTCTCTACTGCTTCCACTAGTCTTCCTTCTGCTCATTCCTCATGGTTTGGAAGTGCTCCATGCCTTTGGTCACTTGTCTTTGACAATCATAACGCAATTTCCCTGAGGGTGTCGAATCCTAAGCATACCTACTATAACTTCCCTTGCAAAGCACTCCTTCATTCGCTAGACGATCAACTAGCATATTGGCTTTTCTTCGCACATGAATGAAGCTAACTGTTCTTAGGGTTTGCACAAACACTTGCAATAGCGCCAATGTTTTGAAACCTTTCCAAGTGTCATTCCATTACATATCTTCTTGGCTACATAAATTACCAATTCAGAGTCTACTTCAATGATGGCATTGTGCAAATCTAACTCGATCAGGATTTCCCGGCACTGCTCTAAGGCCATGAGCTCTGCCATGTTATTAGTGGTAGTCCTAAAATGACTATGAAAGATATCCTTTATGCATCCCTACTCATCTCTTATGACCTTGCAAAATTCATCCATCCCGGGGTTACGCTTAGAGGCTTCGTCTATATTGATTTTCAAAAAACCATGAGGAGGAGGTTTCCAGGAGTATTTAGCAATAGTTGTTTGGCTCACACCCTTGTTTATGCCCTCGGGAACTAGTGAATGGAGACCCAACTGCAGTAGTATGTGAGCACCCTAGGGAAAATGATGGGCCTCAGGAGGTTTCCACAAAAGGCCTCCAATAGTGTCTTTGCACTGTCATAATATTTGTGCAATGATGTTCTCGGTCAAGCCAGTTTTATTCTTGAAAATCCTGCCATTGCGTTCTCTCCAGACATCCCAGATTATAAATCCTGGAACCAAAGTCCAAGATTTGTTGATTTCATTGCCTGAAAAGTCTTTCCTCCAATTCGTCAAGTTGTTGGTGATGCTTAGTCTATCCCTGTCAGTTTTCCTGAAGACTAAGACCACCCAATCCGACAGGGTAGAGGTGAATGGGTAGAGGTTGAGTAAGTGTTCCATCATCTCCTCTTGCAAGTCACATAGATGCCATTTGGACGGGTCAACAAAATCCATTTTCAGAAGATTTTCCCAAGTTAGAATTTTCTTTGTTGAACCAACATAAACAACGTTATTTTCATCCGATGTGGGCTATGCCAAAGGTCCTTCCATACCTTATCAGGGTTCTGATAATCAAACCCTAGGGCCATTCATTTCACTTATTTGAGGTTAAAGTTGCCTTCTGTGTTTCTTCCCCATCTTAGTTGGTCAGACAAGGATGATACCAAAATATTTCTCTGTTCCAACTCCAGAGAAAGGGACCCTACCTGGGCCTTCAAAGGGCTCTCTTCACTATAACCCAGAACCTTCCATATTCTCCATTTACCATTATTCCTTACCTGATCCCAGAAGTCACTTACCATACATAAACATTTGTTGTCAGTGTCATTCTTGAGAGTAGTTAGTTCTTCACTAAACAAGTTTGTTTCCTACTACTAGTTATCCTCCCAAAATCATGCCAGGTTCCGAGCTTGGATCTCCCAAAAACAATGCTACTAGACAATGGCTCTATTTTCCCAAGCAAGGTTCCAAATTTGGGAGCCCTTGATCAGCCCTAACTTTAAGATATTATCCCTTTCCTACCAATTACTTGCATATTTCATCTTCTAAATCTTGGCCTTAGGAGTTGCCGATTCCTTAAGCCACCTCCACCAAATTTTTGCACCCGAAACTCTGTTGAGGATTTAAGGGTCATGAAGCCCCAAACCACCATGGACCTTAGGTTTGTAGAGCTTTTCACAAGATACCAAAGCCCACTTATTTTTCCTTTCCCCTTTTCCCCAAAGAAACTATCTTTGAATATTCCTGATCTGTTGCATAACTCCTTTAGGAGTAGGAAGAGCTGAAAACATGAAAATGCGAATAGCCAACCTTTGTAAGCACAAGACGCCCTACCAAATTCGAAGACCTGCATGTCCATTTCCTGACCTTGTCTTGAATTTTATTAGTTACCAGCTCCCACACTCCCTTGCTTAGAGGTTTTTCTGTAAGAGGCATTCCAAGGTACTTGGAAGGTAACTGATCCCTTTGAAACCTGAGAATTCGGGTGAGGTTCCTCTGAATAACAATGTTAGTGTTAAAAAATGAAATCTTTGACTATCAAGGCTTACCTATGTACTAGAAGCCATAGAAAAGTCGTTCAAGATTTATTTCAAAGCTTTAGCTTCCCTAACCATGGGAATACCCTGCAGCATAGTATCATCCACAAATTGTTGATGAGTAGAAGCAGCACCATCCAGGGTATGTTTCAGACACTTGACTCTTCCTTCAACATTTTCCATTTTGATTGTTCTCCCTGGCCCTTCCATCATGAGAACAAAGAGGAAGGGGGAGAGTAGATCTCCTTGTTTGAGATCCCTAGAAGGCATAAATGTTATAGAGGGAGAGTTGTTAAGCAGGATTGGGAAATTGGCCATGGATACAAGGGCCATAACCCATCTTATCGAGTTGTGGTCAAAGCCATAAGCTCTTAGCAGTGCCCTGATGTAAGACCATCTTAGCTTATCATAAGCTTTCGTTAGGTCATGTTCTATGATCATGCCAGCTTCCTTATTGCTCTTGAGAGTGTGTACCACCTCGTGAGCTTGTATGATGTTATTGAGAATCTATCTTCCTTTCACATAACCACTTTGCTCCTCTGAGACAAGAGCTGGAATAAGGGGCTTGAGTTTCTTGGCGATCACTTTTGAAATAATTTTTTACACCACATTACATAAAGCTATGGGTATGAATCTGTTTGGTGTCATAGATTTTTCTTGCTTTGGAATCAAAGCTATGAAAGACGCATTAAGGGCCTTCAAAACCATTTTGGATCTTCTTGAGTCTTCCACAACATCAAGGATATATTGTTTCATTATTTTCTGGCATGCTTTGAAGAAGTCCACATTGAACCCATCTTGGCTAAGAGCTTTCCCATTTTGCACGTCATTGATAAATTCACTAACCTCCTCTCCAAACACTGGCCTGTTAATAATGTGGTTGTCTTCCCTGGTTACAATCTTAGGAATGTACTTTGTGAAATTGTTAATGAAACGAGATATGTTGACGAGAGGCTCCTCTGCTATGATAAGGAAGTGTTGAACTAGGACATATTCCATTTATTTGTGGGAGATGAGCTCTTTCCCTTGAGAATCTCTGAATTTTGAAATTATGTTATGTGACCTGTGATCCAAGGTTGATTTATGAAAAAAATTCTTGTTTCTTTCCCCTTCTCTAATCCATTGCACCCTCGATTTTTGTCTCCATAAAATCTCCTCTTGCATGCACCTACCTTCCCATTCCTTCTTAAGAGAGTTGGATTGAGTTTCCCATTCCTTGGTAAAACCATCTATGATGATGATCTGATTAATCCCCTAGATCTTTTGATTAACTTCTCTTTTGGCTTTAAAAATATTACCAAACTCTTTTTTGTTCCAATCTTTAATCTTGGATTTTATGTGTTTAAGTCTCTGTTGCAGCATGAACATTTTAGTGCCTTGAATGGGCATATCTTCCATCCACCATTTATCAATATTGCTGGTGAAGTCAAGGTGAGAGAGCCAGACATTTTCAAACCTAAAAGGTCTGTTCCTCAGTGTACCCATAAAAGTGGCTTCAAGCTGGATAGGCCAGTGGTCCAAGCCTCCAATGGGAAGGATTAAACTTGACATGTCAAGGCCTGTGAGAAGGAGGTCCTATGAGATTATGAATATATCTAGTTTAGAGGAAACTTGAGAAGCCCCTCCCCTCTTATTCTTCTAGGTGAAAGTGCCATTTATTGTTTTAGTATCCACTAGCCCAATGATATTTATGAAGTTCTTGAAGGCAATGGAATATCTGCCAAGTATTCTGGTACCACCTTTTTTCTCTGTAAGAAATCTGATCATATTGAAATCCCCTACCAGAATACAGGGCATATCAGGATATCTCTCTCTTAGCTCCTCAAGGGAGGTTAGAAGCTTGAGTTTGTCTTCTAGTTTTTGAGGACCATAGATATTTGTGATCATGTAGATCTCCTTATCACCCGAAGGTTGAATCACCAATGATAGATAGTTCTTGGACGCTTCAGCATCTAGGATTCCAAGTTTCTGGGGATCCCAAAGCATAAGAATCCCCCTCCCCCCACTGGGTTGTCCGATTTAACCTCTAGATACCCATACTTGGTTAACCATTTTCTATGTATCTCTCTGATCTTGTCCATCGAACACTTTGTTTCCTGAATAAAAACCATATATGGTTTTTCTTCTTTTATTCTACTGCTAAGATTTCTTTGTTTCCTTTTACTTCCTAGAGCCCTAATGTTCCAGGTTGTAAGCTTCATTAAGAAAGGTTTATAAAGTAGTAATTGGTAAGATCTCTCATCTTACCTGAGTAAATCATGAGTTTCCCACATTCGGTCAACAACTCATTTTGTCTTTTTCTTCCTCTTTTCCTACCCAGGTTCTTGGAAGAATGCCCCGATGTTTCCTCCATTGTTTTCACCCCTATATTCTCCTGACTATCATGGTTTCTTTTGACTCCAGAACCCTTCGATTGGGATCTCCAGAGGAAGAGTTATTGAACCATTTCAAACTCCTCTTTTGGCAGGGAGTCAACCCTTTTAGTGATTCCCTACTCCAGAAACTTTTCTAGATCTAAATTCTCCCTCTCTAGAATCTCCTGCAGTTCATGGTCCTCCATTCCAACCTCACTTGGGGTCATTAGTGGTCCCTACTGAGCTCCATAATGCTCGGCAAATTATCCTTTTGTTGGTTTTTCTCTAGTATATCCTCCATGCTAGCATCACTTTCCTTCTCAGTGGGATTATTCTCCAATTCATTGTTTGTCCCATTGTTTCTAACTTCTTCTTATAACATCTTGAAGCTATTGTGTCTCAGTTGCCCATCTTCGTTAATTTTCTTTTGGTACCACTTTACTCCTTTCCCTTTACACCCAACCTTAGTAAAACCCTTGGGATATTTTCCTGTGGTGTTTTTCGTGTTGCTCTCCTATTTGTTTAATGGGCAGTCTCTGTATAGGTGCCCGTGTTCATGGCACTTACGACACCTAAATGGGACGTGTTCATAGTCCACCACCTGCACCCATTCTTTATCATACACTTCTAAAATGATCTCATTCGGAAGTGCCCTAGATAAGTCCATTTCCACACATATCTGGGTGAAGGAAGTGTATTTGCCTCTTATAGTCACATATGATATCTTTATAAAATGCCCTAGATTTTTTCCGATAGCCTTTAGAGACTCCGACAGCCAATAATCTAAAGGAAGGGAGTAAATTCTTATCCATATGGTCCCTACTGAGCTCCATAATGCTCGGAAGATTATCCTTTTGTTGGTTGTTCTCTAGTATATCCTCCATGCTAGCATCACTTTCCTTCTCAGTGGGATTATTCTCCAATTCATTGTTTGTCCCATTGCTTCTGACTTCTTCTTATAACATCTTGAAGCTATTGTGTCTCAGTTGCCCATCTTCATTAATTTTCTTTTGGTACCACTTTACTCCTTTCCCTTTACCCCCAACCTTAGTAAAACCCTTGGGATATTTGCCTGTGGTGTTTTTCGTGTTGCTCTCCAATTTGTTTAATGGGCAGTCTCTGTATAGGTCCCCGTGTTCATGGCACTTACGACACCTAAATGGGACTTGCTCATAGTCCACCACCTGCACCCATTCTTTATCATACACTTCTAAAATGATCTCATTCGGAAGTGTCCTAGATAAGTCCATTTCCACACATATCTGGGTGAAGGAAGTGTATTTGCCTCTTATAGTCACATATGATATCTTTATAAAATGCCCTAGCTTTTTTCCGATAGCCTTTAGAGACTGTGACAGCCAATAATGTAAAGGAAGGGAGTAAATTCTTATCCATATGGTACCGATGTGAACATTTCTCATTCTTGGAAAAAATTCATCACCCATGGTTGCATGTAAAGGCCTGCAAGAGCATGAAAATAACGTCCTCCCTCGAATACTCTATCTTTATCCTCTAAGCTTGTGAACACCATCGTAAAGAAGCCCTTGGACCCAAGGTGAAGGTTTATTTCACCCTTTGGTTTCCAGTGTTCCTTATCCATGCATGCAAAGCCTTCTCTGTTGGACAAATCCCCATAAATTTGCATATAACTGCATATTCTGCCATGTGATCTCTGTGCAGCTGTAGTGCTAGGTCACTTAAAACGACTTGAGGAATAATGGTCGACTTGGGTTTACAGACCCCTACCACAGCCATAAGAGAAAATTTCTAACTGCTACCCCCTGTCTCCTTCTCCCTACTAACTTCCTCATGATTCACTTATGTCCATGAGGTCTAACATTTTTCGGTTTTTCTGTGTTAATAGCCTCAGTTTCCACCTCCATTGGTTTTTTGAGGCGGTGCAATCCAACTCCCTTGCTTCTGTTCATAGCTACTTGATTATAGGATGGAGTAGAACTCCCTCCTCTGCATCTCTCCATGGTTACTAGCGACAAAACCCTAACGTGAATGCTAGTTCAAATTGTAGAGCAAAGTTCCTCCTTCTAGAACATCTTTCTAGCCTCCATGTCTCATTTCCAATTTCATTACTAGAATGTGAGTGTGTTAGTTGCTTCTAGTAGGATATCAATAATGTTTCTCTGTTTCTTAGTATTTTGGACCTTTATAGCAACTTTTTCCTTGAGCTTTTTGGTTTTTTAGGACTATTTCTAGAAGCCCACTATTGTTATTATTGTGCCCTTACGTTATTATTGTTAGTTCGACTCTAATTATATTATGACCCCTTAGACTCCTATATATAGAAAGGAGGTCATGTCATTTGTATCATCCAAGGATTGTTCATTTGTGTAATGTAAAGGAGGTCGACCCCTTGAAGAGGGTTATTTCTAAGGCATTTATCTATCTTTTCTATCTTTTTGTGAGCTGGCTTCATAACATGTGGTATTAGAGCTTTGGATTCTAGGGTTTTGTTGCTCCAAATAGGTCAGCATGACATTTTTGCTACAAAGTTTCAGAAGCTAAAACAAAAACCCATTTGAGAAGATATAGGCCTAAAACGTGGGCCCAAATTGCAGATCTTGTCTCGCTATAGTTTTGGAGATATGATATGAGGATGTTGGGGTATTTGCAAGTTCCATAATTTCATTGCAAACAAGTCATCGAGGAATTTTTGCTATAATATTTGTTATACAAAGGTTCAGACTCGTAAATTAAAACCCATTTGAGCTGAAAGGTTGGTGAAGCTCAATTTTGAATCTCAGATCTTTTCTCACTATATTTTCAGAGATATAATATGAGAAAGTTAAGGTTGTTCAAACTCCTGAATTACATTCCAAATAGGTGACCTTGGGAAAATCGTCATAACATTCTCTCTGATAAAAGAATTGAAATTTAGTAAGAACTTATAGAAAGAGGACAGACTATAGTTTTCTATGTATATCTTTTAGATCCAGAGGTCAAAACAGTGACACGTGGCACATCATACAAGTTCACTCTATTGAAACATTATATAATCGGGTCATCTTAGGATATTGGGCATAACTCTCTCTTGGAGAATGAAATTCTGATCAGACTTTCACGGTTAGAAAGAGGACTTAGAGGGATACTACAGGACACCCTTTTAGAACTTGGAGATCTAAAACTAGTGAGTTATAGTTGTTTCAATATCAAGATCCTAAAATCAAGAAAAGGCGATATGTGGAAGTTTGATGGAAAGGATCCGGTGGAAGTTGGATGTGCATACCACAGATGGAGCAATATTTTGATTTACATGACGTTCAACTCTTACAAAAGGTACATATTGCATCTTTACATTTAGAACCAAATCAATTTTTATGGTATAAAGGGCTTTGTTCTCATAAAGCACTTATCACTTGGTCAATTTTCGTGGATGAAATGATAGCACATTATGATTATACAAAGAGTAACACCTTCTTTAGCCAATGATAAATCTCGAACAAAAGCATTCAATGGAAGAGCATATTGAGGACTTTAAAAAATTGAATATAAGGGTAAATGATATTCCAAAGAAGTAAAGGATTGATGTCTTTATAGGGACTTTAAAGGATAACATTCAACATGAGGCTCGTCTTTGGGAACCTGATTCATTGGAGCATGCATTCAGGTTGGCAAGAAAAATTGAAAGTGAAATTATGGAACAAGGAATCCCACCACTCATGATTATAATTATGGAAGTGTTTTTTCTCCTAGCCTTCCACAACCTACAAGGTTTACATGACAACAATTGGAAGAAAAAAGAGAAAAAGGGCTTTGTTACAATTGTATAGCAAATACACTAAAGGTCATAAGTGTGCAGAGAAGAAATTATTTTACATAGATTATGAAGAGGAGGAAGAAAAGGATCAAGAAACATCAAAATAAGAGAATATACAATAGGAGCCAACCCCAGAGAAAGAAGAAATGAATCTAACTATATCTTGTAAATAATTGGCAAGAATTACCACTCCTCAAACTTGCAAGATAGAAGGACATATCAAGAGGAAAAAGGTTCAGGAAGTGAATGATCACATCGATAAAGAAGAAATGAATTTGACCATATCTCGTAATGCATTGGCTAGAATTACCACTCCTCAAACTATCAATATAGAAGAATATATCAAGAAGAAAAATGTTCAAGAAGTGAAAGATCACATTGAGCATCAAGAAATGAATCCAACCATATCTTGTAATACATTGGAAGAAATTATGACTCCTCAAACTCTCAAGATATAAGGACATATCAAGAAGAAAAATATGCAAGCAGTGAAGGATCACATCGAACATGAACAACAAGTTCTCCAAATTTTAAAGGATAACGCCACTTTGGTGCAAAATCAAATGAAACCACGGGCATATCAACATCACAGTGAAAGAATTTTTGATATAGACAATTGGGTATTTTTACGACTACATCTAAAGCAAGCTATTTATGAGAAGGAAATGTTTGAAATACTACATGCACTTAAGAAATGGCAACCTTACATAATTGGAAGACACTACAAGGTAAAAATGGATCATGATAGTCTGAAATACATTTTAGAAAAAAATATTATCTTTAGAAGAATAAAAAAAAAATGGGTCACAAATATGTTGGGTTATGGCTTTGAAATCATCTAGAGAAAAAGGGAAGAAAAGTGTTGTTGCAGATGCACTCTCAAGAAAGGATGAGGATGTGGAAGCATTGTTTTGTGATATTTCTACTATCCAACCAGATTGGATAAATGAAACAATGGATGCATGGAAGAAGGATGAAGAAGTGTCGCCACTCATTCAAAAGTTGCAAAAGATCTTAGTTCAAACAATATTGCCAGAACATGACGAGGAAGGAAAAATCATATTGGAGCTTGGAGCAGTCACAGAAACAAGAACCCAACAGCTACAGAATTAATCAATTTCAGAGTATCTAATCAAGTGGAAGAAATTACCCGTTGAAGATTACACATGGGAGAACAAGAATTTTATACAGAAGTATCAAGAACTACTCAAGGATTGAGGACAACACTTTTTGAAGGAAAGGGGCATGTTAGGTCCCTATACTACTAGTGTAACCCTTTACTATTATTACTACAACACCCTTATTATATTGTTTTGCCCATGTAGTCTCCATATTGTTATTATTATGCCCCATAGAAGCCCACTATTGTTTTTATTGTGCCCTTACATTATTTTTTTTTGTCGGTTCTAAATATATTATAGCCCCTTAAACTCCTATATATAGAAGGGAGGTCGTTTCACTTGTATCATCCAAGAATTGTTCATTTTTGTAATGTAAAGGAGGTTTCCCCTCAAAGAGATTTATTTTTAAGGCATTTATCTATCTTTTCTATCTTTTTGTGAGTTGGTTTCATAATATTTGGTATCAGAGCTTTGGATTCTGGGGTTTTGGTGCTCCAAACAGGTCATCGTGGAAGTTTTGCTATAACATTTTTGCTACAAAGTTTGAGACGCTATAAAAAAAAACTCATTTGAGAGGATATCAGCCTAAACCTTGGGTCCGAATTTCAGATCTTGTGTTGTTATAGTTTTGGAGATATGATCTGAGTACGTTAGGGTATTTGCAAGCTCCATAATTTCATCGCAAACAGGTCATCGTGGAATATTCACTATAATATTTGTTATCCAAAGGTTTAGACTTTGAAATTTAAACCCGTTTGATCTGAATGGTTAGTGAAGCTCAGGTCCAAATCTCGGATCTTTTCTCACTATATTGTCGGAGATATAATCTAAGAAATGTATGGTTTTTCAGACTCCCGAATTACATTCTAAACAGGTGACCTTGGGAAAATTGTCATAACATTCTCTATGAGAAACAAATTGAAATTTCGTAAGAAGTTATAGAAAGAGGATAGACTATAGTTTTCTTTTTATATTTTTTAGATCCAAAAGTTGAAATAGTGACATGTGGCACGTCGTACAATTTATCTCTACTCAAACATTATATAGTCAGGCCATCTTAGGAGATTGGGCATAACGCTTTCATGGAGAATCAAATTCTAATTAGACTTGCGGGGTTAGAAAGAGAACTCAGAGGGCTATTATAAGACATAATTTTAGAACTTGGAGATCTAAAATTAGAGAGTTACAGTCATTTCAAGATCAAGATCCTAAAATCAAGGAAAGGCGATATGAGGAAGTTTGATGGCAAGGATCCAGTAAATTGGATACTATATATGGAGCAATATTTTAATCTGCATGAAGGTCAACTGCTACAAAAGGTACATATTACATATTTATATTTAGAGCCGAATCACTTTTTATGGTATAAAGGGCTTTGTTCTCGTAAAGCACTTGTCACTTGGTCAATTTTCATGCATGAATGATAGCACATTATGAGGATACAAAGAGTAACACCTTCTTTAGCCAGTTGATAAATCTCAAACAAAAGCGTTAAATGGAAGATCATATTAAGGACTTTAAGAAATTGAATATAAGGGTAAATGATATTCCAGAGAAGCAAAGGATATCATTCAACATGAGGTTTGTCTTTGGGAACCTAATTAATTGGAGCAGGCATTCAAGTTGGCAAGAAAAATTGAAAGCGAAATTATGGAAGCATGATCAACATATTATGTTGTGCATGTTCAACATAGATGATTTCATGTTGTTATATGACATCAAGTTCATGAAGTTTCCAGGAAAGTTTCAAATGAGCTAGTTGGGGCTGTATGTTATTAACGATATCATAGATGGTGGCGCAGTTTAGCTCGCGAAGCTAAATGGGTAACCATTCCTTGGAAAAGTGAATGGAAGTAGGCTGAAGTTGTACACAGGGGATCCTCCCCCTACACGATGACTATATGCCAGCATGACAATCTTAGTGATCCAGGCAGTTGCAAGGGATTGTGGGACTATAAAATACACTTCCCAACTAGGTGAAGAACGAGGTAGAAAGGTTTTGTGATGGATGGTAGGGGTGCGATAGGTGAAGCTACGCAAGATGAGTGTAACCATGGAGGATGGTGCTCCACAGGTGGGTCAAACAACAATCATTGAAGTTAATATTCATGATGTGATGGCCAAAAATCAATTAAGAGGAGCGTGTAGGTGCTACTTATGGTGAAAATATTTGGAGATCTGCTACCAGGAAAGCATTTATTATCAAATTTTGGGGGGAATCGTTAGATTGAATTCAATAATTCCTATCAATTACGCGTGTTGGTCCAACGAATAACACTTTGAATTCTGAGAGTTAGTTGGACACCTTTCTATCTGAATCTTATGAATCGAGAGTTCTAGGAAGAGTTAATGATGTGTCCATCTTTTGCAAACTACTCTGTAGCAGCCCGAGAGCTCTTCAGTGACTGAATGACTGCTACTAGCCATGCTAAAGCCATAAGTTCAGACATTGTCATGTCTGACATGCTGGGCCTTGAAAGTTCAAGTATGGAAGCATCAACCCTTGTGCCTACCACACTGAGGTTTCCGAGGCCAAAGCAATCCACTGCATAAGAGAAGCAACCAACTACAAAAGAGAAGCAATCAGACGTAAAAGAGAAGCAGAAGAAGTCGATTCCAGTGAGAATGTCACTGTGGAACTAACTTAGGAATACAACAAATTCCCTTGTTGGCTGAAAAATTGATTCCCAGTTCCTATCCCACTAACCGTAGGGTTTGTCCAACTTTGAAAGGGGTTACCACCTTGACTTGTGAAAGGAAAAGGCATAGACCCTACTGTCGGATTGGAATGTGGTATATGACCAATTCCAAATGGGAAAACCTAAAAAGAAGCCGATCCACTCATCACGGATGTGGAGGCGGTTGTTGGTATATTCAACGGAATTGAAGGAATACCTTGAGAGGGCATTCCAGAAGTGAAAAATCCAAAACTAGATGCATTAGCTTGAGAACCTCCACTCATTGACGGAATGGAAGTAGACCCAAATAAGGAAGTGCTGGGAGTGTTAGAAGGGATGGAAATAGTTCCTCCCCCTTACGCAGATATAGTATTCTGCATGCCTGCAACACACATCATGGATGCCATGCTTCTTGTAGTGATCATCGAAGGGATAGATGTGTGTGGACCTGGGCTCGAAGGCCTGTGAGTCAGAGTTCCAACATATAACAATACGTCTAGGTGACCAGGAGGGAGAGGAGAATTTGAAGCTACTACAAACTCTGAAAGCTCTTCTACTTCAATACTATTTTTAAACTAGAAGAGTACTCGAGAAAGAACTGGTGTTCCTCTCTAACTCTACAGTAGTACTAGGTATATCTTGTGAACTAATGCCCCCAAGTGGAGGATCAATCTCTAATGCACCTGCTACCACTAGTTGAAAACCACTAGTAGAATCGCTCCTACACCTTCTAGGAGAAGGCTCTGGACTCGTAGGTGAAAGCCCACGAAGTCTCCGTGACCGTCAAGATGGTCGATTAGCCACTTTGAATTATTTTTATAAGATCTACTGAAAGACCTAAGAAAATTAAAAGCTAGGCTAACTAGGAGCACATAACACACACTAAAAATGTCCCTAAAGAGATCAACAATCAAACAACTTCCAAGTATTTCCACTTCAGGTGATTAGCACCAGACACCAAAATAAAAGAAAGTTAATAATAAGGGCCTTCTAAAAATAGATTGGGGTAATTATGCCCTAGGTCTACTAGTGGAACAATTGTGAGGTAAGATCCGACAAGTAAGAGAGGGGGTATCTCTTGTCCTTATCTTCATGAACTCTCGTGCTTTACTCCTAGTCACGGAGATTTCTCGCTCTCCCTAACACTATTGGATTTCACTCTTTAATCTGACTTCTATGTTTTATAATTTAGAGTGGCCTTGGAGAGTTTACTCTCCTCTCGCCTAATCCAAAGCCCTAAATAAACCTAAAACTTGTTGGTGTATTCTGATAACAATACAAAAAGTTCTATGCACCTGATTTTAAGTGGTTGTTCTGTTAAGTCAAAGGGACAATATGGAAATGAAACTGATGGTGTTTGTATGATGCAAAAGAAATTAATGAAAAACTAACTTATAAGAAATGAAATCATTTATCTTCGATGAAAACAAATTTCTACTTGGGTTCTAAGAAACTTATATAAAAAAAAAAAAAATCCTTTTCTTTTCTTTTCTTATAGCAAACTTCACACTCACAAAAACTAAAAAGACTATTGGTTCTTTAATAATGCAAAACTACCCTAATGCAAGTTGTACATGATAATGCAAGATCCTAGATTACTCTAAAAAGAATGAAAGCAATTGTTTATAACTTATTAATAATCAAACCTAAGTGTTTGAAAAGAATACAAATTTCGAATGCAAATCTTCCCCAAACAAGAAGGACTAATCAAAAAGATCACAAATAAATTTCAAAAAATCGAAAGAAACCAAAATCAACATCGGAAAAAGAAAGAAAAAACAATGTTTTTTAAGAACTTTTCTTTTTCAAGAAGCAATGAAAACAACTTTTCAAAAGCACTCGAAATGCCACCAAAGACTCAAAGACTGAAAGCAAAGCACAAGGAAACTTTATAAGTTACCAATTCAACAATGAATGAAAACTTGAACAAAAAGGCTCTAACTTGCACTAAACGATCCAAAAGCAGCAAAAGAGCTTTGAGAAACTCACCAAGAAGTCAGGAAAGAAACAATTTCAAATACATCAAATGGAAACTTTCAAAAATTGAGAAAAGGTGCAAGGCCAAAAAATGATGGAAAGTAAAGCAAGTCGATGAATAATCAAGCTTGACACAAAGATTGAAAAAAATATGTTGTTCCAGAGGACCAGGACAACCAAGAACTTCTATAAGAAGTCTTGTGTATAAAAACAAAAATCATAAAACTCACTCGAAAGAAAACCTAGGCCAAAAACTTTTCAAAGCAAAAGAGAATTCAAAATATTAAGCTCACTGAATAATTAAATTCTAAAGACAGAAACTGACCACTTAGAAACCAAACAGACTAAGAAACAAATATTTCTGGGCAGAAATATTTGAATAAGCATGCAAAAAATGGTATACGCAACTGTGTTCAAGCACATAGGCGTGTACATGCGCTTCTGTCAAAGGAAACTCTTGTATACATGGGTTAACTTCACAGAAACAAGCGTGTGTATGCTACTGTAAAGAGACAAAGGTGCGTATACAAAGATTTGCAAGAAAAATAAAAAATGAAGCGAGATCAAAAAGATTAGACTTAAGGTTTGAGATTCTACTAGACCAAACAATACTGTTATAGCAAGCAAACCAAGAACTGAGCCCTGATTGACTCTGAACAACCCAAACTAGTAAAAAAAATATTGTTATCCCCAGTGGAGTCACTAATTTTGTTATGGGAATAAGTACCCTAGGGCTTTGGGTTGGAACCCCAATAGAGAAAGAGAAAACTATAGTAAGAAACAGTTATACAACTTAGGCAACATGCTTATATAAAGAAACTATGTGAATGTCCTTCGATTAGGTAGTTCCAGCAAGGTTCAGACCCTCTGCAACTCCTAGTGATCTTCGAATCTGCAAATCAACCAAGTGCTTGAAGCACAGGGATACTTTAGACTCAGTCAGGTGATAATTTTAATATAGTATTTCTATCCCTTCTCCCCCTTAAGGCCTTCAAATAGAAGTCTATTTATACTTCTCCCAATTAGTTTTTTTAGTTGGGAAACGATTGGGCCATGGGCACTAGGAGGTAATCAATAGGCAAAACCCATGAGCTCCACCGATAGTTAAGGAAATTTATTTTTTTTAAGTGTTTTAACACATATACGTGGGTTGGGTATTGACTAACCCACACGTACATGCTTTTATCACATGGCAAAGTAGTGTATAGGAAGTAGAACACTGTTTTTAAGATATTTGGACCAAGTCTGGAAGGAGGGGTTGCCCTAGGCCATAAACCAAGCATCACAAATACCAAGGGTGTTATTTGGAGCTATAATAATGATTTGTTTCTTATAATGTGTTTTCTATAGAATAATGAATCAATGTTGCATGAAACCATTGAATCTGTCTTATTTATGCATGATTGAAGTAGTTATCTAGTTTCGCAAAGATAAGAGTTATTTCTGCTATTTTTTTTGATGAATTGAATACAAATGCGTGAAGTCAGATCTAGGGTTGTTTATTAATGCGCGAAAGTGGACAAATTATCTATTTAAGGTCTGCAAAGACTAATCATAGACCTTCGCGAAGGTATAGAAGCCATTTTCATAGAGTTACAATAGTGAGCCCTAGAAGATTACTAATCTGCATGAAGGCAGATCTGAGCTATAGAAGCGTGACAACCACTTGTCACATATCCTTAGATGTAGAAACCTAGTTCTAGCATCCCCCCATGCTGCTTTGAGTGAGACTACAACTTGCACTACATAGATTGTTACCAAAAGGGATCCAACAGTTAGGGTTTTCTTGGTTGGCACAAATAACTTTGAACCTGGGTTAGCCCCCCTTAAGCCAACAACTACACATATAGAATAATATACTAACACATAGATCTAAACATCTACCCCTAGGTAAATGAGATAGGATTACATCTTGACTTTCCAAAAATCATAGTGTTTCCCATCTAAGTCTGCTATGTTACTTGAGTAAGCATGTTGACTCTCTTTTATAGACGTAATTCCTTATAGATCTACCTTCTAGTGGATAAATTGTTCCCGAAGGAACTTTCGTCTAATATCAATTATTGGAATAAGGAATCATTGAGACTGGGGGGTAAATCAGTAATTGATATACTTTTAGATTTTAATCTCTTTTGACATAGAAATGAACAATATGAGCAATTATAGTCAAATGCAGAAGTAGCATGGTAAACAATTCTCTTTAACATGAATGATTAATGTAAATAATATACACACATAGACACAAATATTTAATGTGGAAACCTAAATGGGGAAAACCACCAAGCTATTGCTTATTATTTTTGTGAGCACCCACTCACAGGAGACCCTAACCCCCTTTAAAGAATCAATAGGTGACAACTTTCCAAGAGGAAACAACCTCTTATAAATGTAGGCTACAACCTTCTTCAATCGACTATTCTACTTTTCATATACTTTTCAAACTAGGAAATGAAGGCCTACTATAGTTACAAATATATATATGTATATATAATATATATATATTATATATATATAGATATTTATATATTATATATATATATGTATATATATGATAGCTATATAAAGTATACACATACAAGCATATACATATAACATATACCATTATACATATACTATACTATACATATACAATACATTATACATATACATATGTATATATATGATCGGTTATCACACATAACTCCTTCCTCTCTCCTCAATATTCCTTCTTTACACCACACCCTTCATTTCTCCACTTCCTCTACCCTCACCCTTGAATTCATTTGTTTTATTCATTACTCTTAGCTATCATATACCTTATCTACACACTTACTCTCTTACAACAATTCACAATCTTCACACAACATGAAATAATGTTTTCCCCCAACTCGAATTAGTGTTATTCTAAGTGTTTTGTTCTCAAGAAATATAATGAATGATGCACACTATCAATTGATCAAATACGACATTCAATTCACAATATGTTTCTTTAGTCATTAATTAGGAACATGTGTATTGGACAACTTTACTCAACTAGATAACATAAGTATGAACTCCATTATCACTTTATAATTCTTCTCTTAGTCTTATAGCATGCTATAATAGATACATAATACTTACCATTTCTCTCTTTAACATAAACAATGCACCATTAATTGTCTGAGCTTTCACGGTCCTCATTTCCTTACATCCCAATTCTCTATAGACAAAATTAATTCCAACATACGTTTTTATCAGTGGTTCTTCCAAATCTTTGAATTCACTCAACATTATTATACAATGTCCCCATACAATTTGTAAAACATGAAAGACTTTGCTCATATAACATGTAAAAGCATTGCATAACCAAGACATACTTGTCCCTTTTGGTCAGTAGCTTATGAGTTGACCCACTCCACCTATTATGAACTTTTGTTTACCTCTGACTTCCCTAATATATATGGAGACCCAACTTCGATTCACTTCAAATATTTTATCCCATTTTATTTATTCCACAATGAAAACCTAATACAAAAAAGAAAAAATTCACAAACGACCGCTAACATAAAATTTGAGGTCGTACCACACCATCACCTTATGTCATGTTGACACCATCGGGGCCACCTGGTGCCTCTTACATGGTGATACATGTTCCCCTTGCTAGTTGTCTTCCTACACTAACTCCCACATAGGTGGACAGTGAGAGTCTGTCGAATGAGCTCTTGTTGAAACCTCCTATATTTGTTGACTTCCAACTAGTCCAGGGGCCTGACTAGGAGACGGTCCCACATAGGTATGGGGTGGGAAGGATTTCCCTTTTAAACTTTTCTTGCACAACCTAACCTCCAACTAGGCCCGATTCACCTATGTCCTGACCTTGCACCAAAAATTAACCATGTCCTAAGTCAAAGAATTTTCGCACAAAACACAATGGAGAGGTTGAACCTTGAATCGTGGAACCCCACCTCTTGAGATTTTAATCTGTAATCATTAACTATGCATAACTACTTATCTATAAGTACATAAGAGTAGATCTGTAGAAGCTGAATGATGCTTTTGTGCATGATCCATTTCTGACACCACTTACAGATGAATTATTAGAGAATGTAGGTGGAGAGGAGGAATATTTATTCACTGATAGGTTTTTGGGTTATCATAAAATCAAGATTGCGCTGGAAGATCGAATCAGAACAACCTTCATGACTGAGTGGGGTTGCTTTCAATATATAGCTATCCCATTTGTATTGAAGAACACACTTGCAATCGTTTTTTGGGTAGTAATCATGACATTTAAAGAGTTCATTCATAAGTTCCTAGAGGTATATTTTTATGACTCGATTGTGTTTGGGTTAGTGAAGCACATGTTGCAAGTCTCTACATCCTACTGGAGACATGTCGAAGATATCAGATTGTGCTGCACCTGAAGAAGTATATATTTTGTGTACCTTTTGGAATTTTGCTCACCCGTGTTGTCTATACGCAGGGATTGAAATTGGACCCTACGAAGATAATTGTAATTGTGAACTTGTCAGCTCCTAGGAATGTGAAATAGCTGCATGCAACATTTCAAAGCCATAACCCAACATATTTGTGACCCATTTTTTTTATTCTTCTAAAGATAATATTTTTTCGAAAATGTATTTCAGACTATCATTATCCATTTTTACCTTGTAGTGTCTTCCAATTATGTAAGGTTTCCATTTCTCAAGTGCATGTAGTATTTCTAACATTTCCTTCTCATAAATAGCTTTCTTTAGATGTAGCCGTAAAAATACCCAATTGCCTACATCAAAAATTCTTTCACTGTGATGTCGATATGCCCGTGGTTTCATTCGATTTTGCACCAAAGTGGCGTTATCCTTTAAAATTTGGGGAACTTGTTGTTCATGCTCGATGTGATCCTTCACTGCTTGAATCTTTTTCTCCTTGATATGTCCTTCTATCTTGAGAGTTTGAGGAGTCGTAATTTATTCCAATGCATTACAAGATATGGTTGGATTCATTTCTTGATGCTCAATGTGATCTTTCACTTCCTGAACATTTTTCTTCTTGGTATGTTCTTCTATATTGATAGTTTGAGGAGTGGTAATTCTAGCCAATGCATTACAAGATATGGTCAGATTCAATTCTTCTTTCTCAATGTGATCTTTCACTTCTTGAACCTTTTTCTTCTTGATATGTCCTTCTATATTGCAAGTTTGAGGAGTGGTAATTCTTGCCAATGCTTTACAAGATATGGTCAGATTCATTTCTTCTTTCTCTGGGGTTGGCTCCTATTGTATATTCTCTTCTTTTGATGTTTCTTGATCCTTTTCTTCCTCCTCTTCATAATGTATGTAAAATAATTTCTTCTCCACACACTTATGACCTTCAGTGTCTTTGCTATACAATTGTAACAAAGCCCTTTTTCTCTTTTTTCTTCCAATTGTTGCCATGTAAACCTTGTAGGTTGTGGAAGGCTAGGAGAAAAAACACTTCCATAATTATAATCGTGAGTGGTGGGGTTCCTTGATTACATAATTTCACTTTCAATGTTTCTTGCCAACCTGAATGCCTACTCCAATGAATCAGGTTCCCAAAGACGAGCCTCATGTTGAATGTTATCCTTTAAAGTCCCTATAAAGACATCAATCCTTTACTTCTTTGGAATATCATTTACCCTTATATTCATTTTTTTAAAGTCCTCAATATGCTCTTCCAATGAACCCTTTTGTTCGAGATTTATCATTGGCTAAAGAAGGTGTTACTCTTTGTATAATCATAATGTGCTATCATTTCATCCATGAAAGTTGACCAAGTGATAGGTGCTTTATGAGAACAAAGCCCTTTATACCATAAAAATTGATTTGGTTCTAAATACAAAGATGCAATATGTACCTTTTGACAGAGTTGAACATCATGTAGATCAAAATATTGCTCCATCTGTAGTATCCAATTTACCGGATCCTTTCCATCAAACTTCTATATATCGCCTTTTCTTGATTTTAGGATATTGATATTGAAACGACTATAATTCACTAGTTTTAGATCTCCAAGTTCTAAAAGCGTGTCCTATAGTATCCCTCTAACTCCTCTTTCTAACCCCACAAGTCTGATCAGAATTTGATTCTCCAAGAGAGATTTATGCCCAATCTCCTAAGATGACCCAATTATATAATGTTTCAATAGAGTGAACTTGTATGACGTGCCACGTGTCACTATTTTGACCGATGGATCTAAAAGATATACATAGAAAACTATAGTTTGTCCTCTTTCTCTAACTTGTTATGAAATTTGAATTCTTTTATCAGAGAGAATGTTATGACGATTTTCCCAAGGTCACCTATTTAGAATGTAATTCAGGAGTTTGAAAAACCTTACCTTTCTCATATTATATCTCTGAAAATATAGTGAGAAAAGATCTGAGATTCAAAATCAAGCTTCACCAACCTTTTGGCTCAAATGGGTTTTTATTTACGAGTCTAAACCTTTGTATAACAAATATTATAGCAAAAATTCTACAATGACCTGTTTGCAATGAAATTATGGAGCTTGAAAATACCCCAACTTCCTCACATCATATCTCCAAAACTATAGCGAGACAAGATATGCAATTTGGGCCCAAGTTTTAGGCCTATATCTTCTCAAATGGATTTTTGATTTAGCTTCTAAAACTTTGTAGCAAAAATTTCATGCTGACCTATTTGGAGCAACGAAACCCTAGAATCCAAACCTCTAATACCACATGTTATGAAACTAGCTCACAAAAAGACAGAAAAGATAGATAAATGCCTTAGAAATAACCCTTTATGAGGGGTCAACCTCCTTTACATTACACAAATGAACAATCCTTGGATGATACAAATGACCCCAACTCCTTTCTATATATAGGAGTCTAAGGGGTCATAATATAATTAGAGCCGAACTAACAATAATAACGTAAGGGCACAATAATAACAATAGTGGGCTTCTAGAAATAATCCTAAAAAACAAAAAAGCTAAAGGAAAAAGTCGCTATAAAGGCCCAAAAGACTAAGAAACAGAGAAAAATTGTTGATATCCTACTAGAAGCAACGAACACAGTCAGATTCTAGTAATGAAATTGGAAATGAGACATGGAGACTAGAAAGATGTTCTAGAAGGAGGAACTTTGCTCTAAAATTTGAACTAGCATTCATGTTAGGGTTTTGTCACTGGTAACCATGCCAAGACGCAGAGGAGGGAGTTCTAATCCATCCTATAATCAAGTAGCTACAAACATAAGCAAGGGAGTTGGATTGCACCGCTTCAAAAAACCAATGGAGGTGGCAACTGGGGCTATTAACACAGGATAACCGAAAAATATTAGACCTCATGGACATAAGAGAATCATGAGGAAGTTAGTAGGGAGAAGAGGATAGGGGATAGAAGTTAGAAATTTTCCCCTATGAGTGCAATAGGGGTCTGTAAACCCAAGTCTACCATTATTCCTCAAGT
>APFE030250680.1:0-10964 GCA_000404065.3 Pinus taeda | reverse complement strand
GACGTCTTAAAAGACAAGATACAACTGCAAAGGTTCCTTGGCTGCCTAAATTATGTAAGCAGTTTTTATCAGGACCGTGCTAGTGACAGGAAAGTGCTCAATAAAAGGCTTGGCAAAACCCCCCCCCAATGGTCAAAACCCCCCCCCCAATGGTCAGATGTCCATACCAGAGCAGTACAAGAAATCAAAGCAAAGGTAAAGTCTTTGCCTATACTGTATATAGCAGATGATGAGGCATTCAAAATAGTTGAATCTGACGCCAGTGATATAGGTTGGGGAGGAGTTCTGAAACAAAAAACTAATAAAGAAGAACAAGTGGTACAGTTTGCCTCAGGGGTATGGAACCCAGCAGAACAGAATTATTCTGTTATTGGAAAAGAAGTGAATGCTGCATGGAATTGCATCAGCAAGTTTGCAGTATATCTCATAAACAAGCCTTTTCTTGTCAGAACGGATGCGTTAGCAATGAAGAAAGTCCTATCCAAGGACATTAATAAACCAGAAGAAGCAAAGTTTGCCAGATGGCAGGGGCTTTTTGCAAATTTTGATTTTTCCATTGAGCACATCAAAGGAAAGGACAATTGTCTTCCTGACTTTCTCAGCAGAGAATACCTTGAACAAAACGCAGCACATATCATGATGATTATTACCGAGTGGGACCAGCACAAAAAATGTGAGGTCTTGAGAACCATTCCAAAAAATCAAGACTGGGATACATACAGAGACAACTGGAGACCCACATGGCAATTAAGGAACTCAAAAGTCCTTGATGCTAACTTACAGCCTCACACGGATCTCTAGCGCTATGTACCTGAAAGAAAAGTGTACCCGAAGGGTAGAAAATGGATCCATGATATGATGTATGACAAAGCAAAAGCAGATGCTAGAACCGCAAGGCAGTGACTGGAAACGAATTTTCGTGACATCGGATGTATCGGACAGCATGGAGGCAGAGACACAGGAATCTATGAAACTTATTATTGCATCTATCGAACCAGAGATTTGTGGATCAACCACCCTCAAGTCCAACCATGCGCTAAATGGCCTAGAAATGATCCCAAGATAATATTCCGAGATACAGTGTATGATTTTTCAGATTATAAAAAGCTGTGGTGGGATTTCATGAATGTTGATGACAGAAAAGAAACCCATTACACAAAGTTGAAATTCAGCACAATGGCAGCATCCCAGAAAAATCTACAATGTGAATGGTTTCAGAACTGGTGGATAGATTACGGAGTCAACAGAACAGCCATGGACCTAGTATATCATGAAAGATATGAAAGAAAACACTGCCACAAATGTTTTGAGTACAACATTGGGGACTGTTTTCATCGCATATATAGCACAGTCAAAGAAATGACAGTTCAAGAGTGGGATCCTTTTCACATGACAAATTATTCCCTCCAAGAATACATGAGAGAGCACTTAGAATGGTATGTCTTAACCAAAGTCCAACGTCAAATCATACTGGGCAAACACATGATACTCCGGAGGATTTATACAAAGGCATGTGATGATCTACTTTATAAAAGAGACAGATTCCCTGCTCTGATTGTATTTTGATTATGTACCAATCACAAGGGCTAAATGGTATTCTTATTATCAAAGACTCAGCACAACAACACCAACTAGAAGAATCGTCTCTTGATTCTTGTAGCACTTCAGAAGAAGAATTTCAAGTTAATATGGGCCAGTATACTGATTTTGAATCATCTGAATGTTCTTGCTCTAATTCAGAAGAATGTGCATGTCATAAATTTTATGAAGATGACTCTGAATTTTTGTACAGTTCCAGCGAAGAAGAAGAAAGAACAAAGCCTCCTAAAGAAAAGGTCCTAATGGCATCTGCTGAAGAAGAGGCAGAAATGAGGATTTTATCATATATTAGGACAATGGAAGATGGAGCCATGAAGAACCGCCTGATAGAAGCATTCACAGACCAACTTAAATCAAAAGCTTCAAAAGAATCAGGTAAGAAGCCTTTGTTTGTCGATGCATCCTATGAAAGGAACATTAAATCTTTCCAAATGCATCACCAGAAACCAGGGAAAGTAAGATCCCTGACTTTGGGAGAAGTGAGTAGTGAAATTCACCAACTCAAAGCAGATATTTTTGCAATCAGAGCTCAAATTGCAGAAATAAAGAAAGGCAAAGATATTGAAGAAGAATCCTGGAACACAGCAGTCCATAATCAAGAAATCCAAATTGCTGAAGGAAGGTCAGACCCAAATTTTGGTTTTCAAGATATGAGATTGTTTACCATCACATACCAGCAACATCATGTTAAGGTAAAAATCTGTATCCAAGGCCAGATATTTTCCATGATTGCATTATTAGATTCTGGTGCAGATATTAATATTCTTAACATCAGAAATGTTCTAGCGAAACACTGGGTCTCTGCTGAAAGAGAAGTTGTAGGCCTAGGAAATGAGAAACTTAAATATGAGATTCCTAGAGCTTCACTATGTTTTGAAACCCACTGTGTATACATGAAGTTTGCCATAGCGGATATCCCTGTTGATTGTATATTAGGGAATGTCTTTTTAGCTGCAGTAGAACCTCATGGCTCAGCCAGGATGGAAGGAAGTAGAGTTGGTTATTTTATTTCTATACCCACATCTAAAGGTAGAAGAAAAAGAATTGAGCTTCCTTATGTTTCAACTCCAGGAGTTTCTACAATGGTTCAAGCCATGCAGAAATTAGACAAAGCAGAATCTTGCTATCAGATCTTAAAGATCTAAAAAGCACATTGAGAGTAGAAGAACAACTGAAACTACCTCAAATCAAAAGAAGAATTCAAGAACTAAAAGGAAAACTGGAAGAAAAATGTTGTTTAGAAGAGCCAAATGCTTTTTGGCACAGAAAACAACATACCATTAGGTTGCCCTATAAAGAAGGATACACAAAAAAGCCCTGTAAAAGCAGAGCAATCCCTATGAGCCAAGAATATAGAGAACTATGCCAAAAAGAAATTCAACAATTGCTCGACAGAGGATTGATCAGAGAATCCACTAGCCCCTAGAATTGCTATGGATTTTATGTAAACAAAAGAACTGAACAAATTAGAGGTATCCCTAGACTTGTGATAAATTACAAGCCTCTAAATTCAGTTTTGGTCGATGATACTTATCCCATTCCACATAAAGGAGATTTGATCAGCAGAATTGCAGGAGCCAAAGTTTTTTCAAAATTTGATTTAAAAGCAGGATTCTGGCAAGTTGCCATTAATGAGGAAGACAAGTTCAAAACTGCTTTTAGCATTCTTGCAGGGCACCATGAATGGAATGTCATGCCATTTGGTCTTAAAAATGCTCCTTCAAAGTTTCAAAAGGTCATGGATGATATTTTTAAGCCATATTTTGATTGGCTACTTGTATATATTGATGATGTTTTAATTTTTTCTAAAAATATTGATGATCACTTCAAACATGTAAATATTTTCATGAAGCTAGTCCAGAAAAATGGGCTTGTGCTTAGCAAAAAGAAAATAGAAGTATTTCAAACTTCTATAAAGTTCTTAGGCCACCAGATTTCTAATGGACAAATCTCTCTGCAACAACATGGCATCGACTTTGCAGACAAATTTCCAGACGTCTTAAAAGACAAGATACAACTGCAAAGGTTCCTTGGCTGCCTAAATTATGTAAGCAGTTTTTATCAGGACCGTGCTAGTGACAGGAAAGTGCTCAATAAAAGGCTTGGCAAAACCCCCCCCCAATGGTCAAAACCCCCCCCCCAATGGTCAGATGTCCATACCAGAGCAGTACAAGAAATCAAAGCAAAGGTAAAGTCTTTGCCTATACTGTATATAGCAGATGATGAGGCATTCAAAATAGTTGAATCTGACGCCAGTGATATAGGTTGGGGAGGAGTTCTGAAACAAAAAACTAATAAAGAAGAACAAGTGGTACAGTTTGCCTCAGGGGTATGGAACCCAGCAGAACAGAATTATTCTGTTATTGGAAAAGAAGTGAATGCTGCATGGAATTGCATCAGCAAGTTTGCAGTATATCTCATAAACAAGCCTTTTCTTGTCAGAACGGATGCGTTAGCAATGAAGAAAGTCCTATCCAAGGACATTAATAAACCAGAAGAAGCAAAGTTTGCCAGATGGCAGGGGCTTTTTGCAAATTTTGATTTTTCCATTGAGCACATCAAAGGAAAGGACAATTGTCTTCCTGACTTTCTCAGCAGAGAATACCTTGAACAAAACGCAGCACATATCATGATGATTATTACCGAGTGGGACCAGCACAAAAAATGTGAGGTCTTGAGAACCATTCCAAAAAATCAAGACTGGGATACATACAGAGACAACTGGAGACCCACATGGCAATTAAGGAACTCAAAAGTCCTTGATGCTAACTTACGGCCTCACACGGATCTCTAGCGCTATGTACCTGAAAGAAAAGTGTACCCGAAGGGTAGAAAATGGATCCATGATATGATGTATGACAAAGCAAAAGCAGATGCTAGAACCGCAAGGTAGTCCTTGGAAACGAATTTTCGTGACATCGGATGTATCGGACACCATGGAGGCAGAGACACAGGAATCTATGAAACTTATTATTGCATCTACCAAACCAGAGATTTGTGGATCAACCACCCTCAAGTCCAACAATGTGCTAAATGGCCTAGAAATGATCCCAAGATAATATTCCGAGACACAGTGTATGATTTTTCAGATTATAAAAAGCTGTGGTGGGATTTCATGAATGTTGATGATAGAAAAGAAACCCATTACACAAAGTTGAAATTCAGCACAATGGCAGCATCCCAGAAAAATCTACAATGTGAATGGTTTCAGAATTCGTGGACAGATTACGGAGTCAACAGAACAGCCATGGACCCAGTATATCTTGAAAGATATGAAAGAAAATATTGCCACAAATGTTTTGAGTACAACATTGGGCACTGTTTTCATCGCATATATAGCACAGTCAAAGAAATGACAGTTCAAGAGTGGGATCCTTTTCACATGACAAATTATTCCCTCCAAGAATACATGAAAGAGCACTTAGAATGGTATGTCTTAACCAAAGTCCAGCATCAAATCATACTGGGCAAACCCATGATAGTCCGGAGGATTTATACAAAGGCATGTGATGATCTACTTTATAAAAGAGACAGATTCCCTGATCTGACTGTATTTTGATTATGTACCAATCACAAGGGCTAAATGGTATTCTTATTATCAAAGACTCAGCACAGCAACACCAACTAGAAGAATCGTCTCTTGATTCTTGTAGCACTTCAGAAGAAGAATTTCAAGTTAATATGGGCCAGTATACTGATTTTGAATCATCTGAATGTTCTTGCTCTAATTCAGAAGAATGTGCATGTCATAAATTTTATGAAGATGACTCTGAATTTTTGTACAGTTCCAGCGAAGAAGAAGAAAGAACAAAGCCTCCTAAAGAAAAGGTCCTAATGGCATCTGCTGAAGAAGAGGCAGAAATGAGGATTTTATCATATATTAGGACAATGGAAGATGGAGCCATGAAGAACCGCCTGATAGAAGCATTCACAGACCAACTTAAATCAAAAGCTTCAAAAGAATCAGGTAAGAAGCCTTTGTTTGTCGATGCATCCTATGAAAGGAACATTAAATCTTTCCAAATGCATCACCAGAAACCAGGGAAAGTAAGATCCCTGACTTTGGGAGAAGTGAGTAGTGAAATTCACCAACTCAAAGCAGATATTTTTGCAATCAGAGCTCAAATTGCAGAAATAAAGAAAGGCAAAGATATTGAAGAAGAATCCTGGAACACAGCAGTCCATAATCAAGAAATCCAAATTGCTGAAGGAAGGTCAGACCCAAATTTTGGTTTTCAAGATATGAGATTGTTTACCATCACATACCAGCAACATCATGTTAAGGTAAAAATCTGTATCCAAGGCCAGATATTTTCCATGATTGCATTATTAGATTCTGGTGCAGATATTAATATTCTTAACATCAGAAATGTTCTAGCGAAACACTGGGTCTCTGCTGAAAGAGAAGTTGTAGGCCTAGGAAATGAGAAACTTAAATATGAGATTCCTAGAGCTTCACTATGTTTTGAAACCCACTGTGTATACATGAAGTTTGCCATAGCGGATATCCCTGTTGATTGTATATTAGGGAATGTCTTTTTAGCTGCAGTAGAACCTCATGGCTCAGCCAGGATGGAAGGAAGTAGAGTTGGTTATTTTATTTCTATACCCACATCTAAAGGTAGAAGAAAAAGAATTGAGCTTCCTTATGTTTCAACTCCAGGAGTTTCTACAATGGTTCAAGCCATGCAGAAATTAGACAAAGCAGAATCTTGCTATCAGATCTTAAAGATCTAAAAAGCACATTGAGAGTAGAAGAACAACTGAAACTACCTCAAATCAAAAGAAGAATTCAAGAACTAAAAGGAAAACTGGAAGAAAAATGTTGTTTAGAAGAGCCAAATGCTTTTTGGCACAGAAAACAACATACCATTAGGTTGCCCTATAAAGAAGGATACACAAAAAAGCCCTGTAAAAGCAGAGCAATCCCTATGAGCCAAGAATATAGAGAACTATGCCAAAAAGAAATTCAACAATTGCTCGACAGAGGATTGATCAGAGAATCCACTAGCCCCTAGAATTGCTATGGATTTTATGTAAACAAAAGAACTGAACAAATTAGAGGTATCCCTAGACTTGTGATAAATTACAAGCCTCTAAATTCAGTTTTGGTCGATGATACTTATCCCATTCCACATAAAGGAGATTTGATCAGCAGAATTGCAGGAGCCAAAGTTTTTTCAAAATTTGATTTAAAAGCAGGATTCTGGCAAGTTGCCATTAATGAGGAAGACAAGTTCAAAACTGCTTTTAGCATTCTTGCAGGGCACCATGAATGGAATGTCATGCCATTTGGTCTTAAAAATGCTCCTTCAAAGTTTCAAAAGGTCATGGATGATATTTTTAAGCCATATTTTGATTGGCTACTTGTATATATTGATGATGTTTTAATTTTTTCTAAAAATATTGATGATCACTTCAAACATGTAAATATTTTCATGAAGCTAGTCCAGAAAAATGGGCTTGTGCTTAGCAAAAAGAAAATAGAAGTATTTCAAACTTCTATAAAGTTCTTAGGCCACCAGATTTCTAATGGACAAATCTCTCTGCAACAACATGGCATCGACTTTGCAGACAAATTTCCAGACGTCTTAAAAGACAAGATACAACTGCAAAGGTTCCTTGGCTGCCTAAATTATGTAAGCAGTTTTTATCAGGACCGTGCTAGTGACAGGAAAGTGCTCAATAAAAGGCTTGGCAAAACCCCCCCCCAATGGTCAAAACCCCCCCCCCAATGGTCAGATGTCCATACCAGAGCAGTACAAGAAATCAAAGCAAAGGTAAAGTCTTTGCCTATACTGTATATAGCAGATGATGAGGCATTCAAAATAGTTGAATCTGACGCCAGTGATATAGGTTGGGGAGGAGTTCTGAAACAAAAAACTAATAAAGAAGAACAAGTGGTACAGTTTGCCTCAGGGGTATGGAACCCAGCAGAACAGAATTATTCTGTTATTGGAAAAGAAGTGAATGCTGCATGGAATTGCATCAGCAAGTTTGCAGTATATCTCATAAACAAGCCTTTTCTTGTCAGAACGGATGCGTTAGCAATGAAGAAAGTCCTATCCAAGGACATTAATAAACCAGAAGAAGCAAAGTTTGCCAGATGGCAGGGGCTTTTTGCAAATTTTGATTTTTCCATTGAGCACATCAAAGGAAAGGACAATTGTCTTCCTGACTTTCTCAGCAGAGAATACCTTGAACAAAACGCAGCACATATCATGATGATTATTACCGAGTGGGACCAGCACAAAAAATGTGAGGTCTTGAGAACCATTCCAAAAAATCAAGACTGGGATACATACAGAGACAACTGGAGACCCACATGGCAATTAAGGAACTCAAAAGTCCTTGATGCTAACTTACAGCCTCACACGGATCTCTAGCGCTATGTACCTGAAAGAAAAGTGTACCCGAAGGGTAGAAAATGGATCCATGATATGATGTATGACAAAGCAAAAGCAGATGCTAGAACCGCAAGGCAGTGACTGGAAACGAATTTTCGTGACATCGGATGTATCGGACAGCATGGAGGCAGAGACACAGGAATCTATGAAACTTATTATTGCATCTATCGAACCAGAGATTTGTGGATCAACCACCCTCAAGTCCAACCATGCGCTAAATGGCCTAGAAATGATCCCAAGATAATATTCCGAGATACAGTGTATGATTTTTCAGATTATAAAAAGCTGTGGTGGGATTTCATGAATGTTGATGACAGAAAAGAAACCCATTACACAAAGTTGAAATTCAGCACAATGGCAGCATCCCAGAAAAATCTACAATGTGAATGGTTTCAGAACTGGTGGATAGATTACGGAGTCAACAGAACAGCCATGGACCTAGTATATCATGAAAGATATGAAAGAAAACACTGCCACAAATGTTTTGAGTACAACATTGGGGACTGTTTTCATCGCATATATAGCACAGTCAAAGAAATGACAGTTCAAGAGTGGGATCCTTTTCACATGACAAATTATTCCCTCCAAGAATACATGAGAGAGCACTTAGAATGGTATGTCTTAACCAAAGTCCAACGTCAAATCATACTGGGCAAACACATGATACTCCGGAGGATTTATACAAAGGCATGTGATGATCTACTTTATAAAAGAGACAGATTCCCTGCTCTGATTGTATTTTGATTATGTACCAATCACAAGGGCTAAATGGTATTCTTATTATCAAAGACTCAGCACAACAACACCAACTAGAAGAATCGTCTCTTGATTCTTGTAGCACTTCAGAAGAAGAATTTCAAGTTAATATGGGCCAGTATACTGATTTTGAATCATCTGAATGTTCTTGCTCTAATTCAGAAGAATGTGCATGTCATAAATTTTATGAAGATGACTCTGAATTTTTGTACAGTTCCAGCGAAGAAGAAGAAAGAACAAAGCCTCCTAAAGAAAAGGTCCTAATGGCATCTGCTGAAGAAGAGGCAGAAATGAGGATTTTATCATATATTAGGACAATGGAAGATGGAGCCATGAAGAACCGCCTGATAGAAGCATTCACAGACCAACTTAAATCAAAAGCTTCAAAAGAATCAGGTAAGAAGCCTTTGTTTGTCGATGCATCCTATGAAAGGAACATTAAATCTTTCCAAATGCATCACCAGAAACCAGGGAAAGTAAGATCCCTGACTTTGGGAGAAGTGAGTAGTGAAATTCACCAACTCAAAGCAGATATTTTTGCAATCAGAGCTCAAATTGCAGAAATAAAGAAAGGCAAAGATATTGAAGAAGAATCCTGGAACACAGCAGTCCATAATCAAGAAATCCAAATTGCTGAAGGAAGGTCAGACCCAAATTTTGGTTTTCAAGATATGAGATTGTTTACCATCACATACCAGCAACATCATGTTAAGGTAAAAATCTGTATCCAAGGCCAGATATTTTCCATGATTGCATTATTAGATTCTGGTGCAGATATTAATATTCTTAACATCAGAAATGTTCTAGCGAAACACTGGGTCTCTGCTGAAAGAGAAGTTGTAGGCCTAGGAAATGAGAAACTTAAATATGAGATTCCTAGAGCTTCACTATGTTTTGAAACCCACTGTGTATACATGAAGTTTGCCATAGCGGATATCCCTGTTGATTGTATATTAGGGAATGTCTTTTTAGCTGCAGTAGAACCTCATGGCTCAGCCAGGATGGAAGGAAGTAGAGTTGGTTATTTTATTTCTATACCCACATCTAAAGGTAGAAGAAAAAGAATTGAGCTTCCTTATGTTTCAACTCCAGGAGTTTCTACAATGGTTCAAGCCATGCAGAAATTAGACAAAGCAGAATCTTGCTATCAGATCTTAAAGATCTAAAAAGCACATTGAGAGTAGAAGAACAACTGAAACTACCTCAAATCAAAAGAAGAATTCAAGAACTAAAAGGAAAACTGGAAGAAAAATGTTGTTTAGAAGAGCCAAATGCTTTTTGGCACAGAAAACAACATACCATTAGGTTGCCCTATAAAGAAGGATACACAAAAAAGCCCTGTAAAAGCAGAGCAATCCCTATGAGCCAAGAATATAGAGAACTATGCCAAAAAGAAATTCAACAATTGCTCGACAGAGGATTGATCAGAGAATCCACTAGCCCCTAGAATTGCTATGGATTTTATGTAAACAAAAGAACTGAACAAATTAGAGGTATCCCTAGACTTGTGATAAATTACAAGCCTCTAAATTCAGTTTTGGTCGATGATACTTATCCCATTCCACATAAAGGAGATTTGATCAGCAGAATTGCAGGAGCCAAAGTTTTTTCAAAATTTGATTTAAAAGCAGGATTCTGGCAAGTTGCCATTAATGAGGAAGACAAGTTCAAAACTGCTTTTAGCATTCTTGCAGGGCACCATGAATGGAATGTCATGCCATTTGGTCTTAAAAATGCTCCTTCAAAGTTTCAAAAGGTCATGGATGATATTTTTAAGCCATATTTTGATTGGCTACTTGTATATATCGATGATGTTTTAATTTTTTCTAAAAATATTGATGATCACTTCAAACATGTAAATATTTTCATGAAGCTAGTCCAGAAAAATGGGCTTGTGCTTAGCAAAAAGAAAATAGAAGTATTTCAGACTTCTATAAAGTTCTTAGGCCACCAGATTTCTAATGGACAAATCTCTCTGCAACAATATGCCATCGACTTTGTAGACAAATTTCCAGACGTCTTAAAAGACAAGACACAACTGCAAAGGTTCCTTGGCTGCCTAAATTATGTAAGCAGTTTTTATCAGGACTGTGCCAGTGACAAGAAAGTGCTCAATAAAAGGCTTGGCAAAACCCCCCCCAATGGTCAGATGCCCATACCAGAGCAGTGCAAGAAATCAAAGCAAAGGTAAAGTCTTTGCCT
>APFE030250663.1:0-12526 GCA_000404065.3 Pinus taeda | reverse complement strand
ATGTTATGATATTCATATTATGATTCATATGTGAACGATTGTTTAATTGCATAACTAACTACCTTTCCTTATAATATGAAGATGGTTTCTTTATGATGTTTAGTCCATATACTGTTGCACTTTCTTGAATTGATTGTTTTGCAGGTCAAAGGAGCAAAAGGAACTCCAAGAAGGGTTTGGACCCTGGAAGGCTCTTCTCAAACTTAGGACCTCATGTACGCCCCTATCGTAGAGTTTTCTTATAGTAGCATTATGACTGTATGGAATGTGTGTTTCTTTGCATAGATAACCTCCAGTCTGCTAGGGTATTCACCCAAGACCCTAGGGGAGTTTATCCCACAACATGAACCCATGAGAAAAAAAATCTTTAAAAATTATATTTTTTAACACGTAACTTTCCATCGATGAATGCCACCTTGAAACCTTTGACTTCCATTTCTGAGATGGACACCAAGTTCTTCTTGCGATTAGGTACATAAAGAGATTCTGTAAATGAATTGAGTTACCCTTATCCAATTAAGAGCTAACATTCCCTACACCGTTTCTGGGATAGCTGGCATCGAATCCAAGTATAATCCCACGATTGCTTCCATTTCTACCAAATTAGAGAGTGCACCCATCTATTCGATGAAGTGCCTTGAAGCACTACAATCTATAAGCTAGATTCCCAAATAATCTGAAGGAGAGGGCCAATACAAGATAAAGCTTCTTTATCTTATCAGAAACAACATTTGATTCTTCACACTTGGGGTTCCTTGCTTTCTATGAAGAGTCGGCCATTTCCTTGATGAGCTGCATTACTTGTCATTCCTTTGATCATTGAATATGTCCCTAGAATGATTGTTATCGTCATCAAGTGATGTGTCCCTGCCATTCAGGCACTCCTTCGCATAATGGAAAAACTAGTTATCTACCTTCCACCCTCAGATCTGGCCTTCCAATGAAGTGATCTTTAGGTAGGTCATATTTCGATGCGCCATTCTGATAATATTCTCTGCTTCAACTTCACCCTTGGTGAATTTGAAGAGGGATGAGGAATCCACTGATCCTTTTGTCCTTTCCCAACTGTCTCCTATGATTTCTCTTTCACTATTGCTCGGGCATTGTCTTCACCTCAGATCTGATAACATGTTAATTTTAGGTGTGTTCTATGCTTAGAGCAATTTATTTCAATTTTCACAGTTAGCTCCATATCTTTTCCAGGTTAACAATCACATCATCATTAAAGTAAACTACAGATAGAACATAAACATAAATAGCAAAAGACAAGCCAAGACAAGAGGACACAAGATGTGGTGCTAGCCAGGGACAAACCCCGATGTGGGGAACCCTTGATCAATTCTTCTTATATGTTCTTCAATAGTTCAGCACAAAGAGAGAGAAATATAGTACGTTTATAACAGAATTCAAAACTTTGACTTATCTAGATAAGATCATAGATCATCTCGAAGAAGATGATACATGAGATCAGTTGAAGACATGCTGCTTCAAATAATTCTCCAACGTGACTCCTTCACCTATAATTATGTTGCATTTTGTCATCATGCTGCACCTCACCGCGCTGCACGATGCTGCACCCATCATCACTATGCTGCATCTCATCATGCTTCATCAATCATGACTGTACCCATCACTGTACTAGATTATGTGCCATTGCTGCACCATGTTGCCATCCTGACCTATGTGTTGGCTGTACCTTGCTTGCTTGTTGTCCCTAGCATGCTTGTTGTTGCATGCTAGTTGTCCCTTGCCTGCTAGCTGTAACATTGCATGCTTGGTGTATTTGTTGCTAAGCACCATACAATTGTCCCAATGTTAGTTAGTTGTCCCTTGCATGCTACTCTGCTTCAAAGACAAATGCTTTGGCTATTTCAGTAATTCTCGACAGTTCTGGCAGTTTCGGCTATTCCCGATAGTTCTGGCAGTTCTATTTGTTCTAAGTAGTTCCGATAGTCCCGGTAGTTCCAGCTTTTCCTGCAGTTCTGGCATTCTCGGCTTTTCCAACTTTTCCTGCAGTTCCGACATTTCTGGCTTTTTTGGTTTTTCCAACTTTTCCGACTTTTCCGGCATTTCCGGCTTTTCTAGCAGTTCCGGCAGTTCTAGCTTTTCTGACAATTCCAACTTTTCTGAATTTTCTGGCAGTTTTGTATTTTCTGGCAGATCCATCTTTTCCGTCTTTTCTGGCTTTTCTGGCAGTTCCGACTTTTCTGGCATTTCCAACTTTTCCAGCAGTTCCGGATTTTCCGACAATTCCGGCTTTTTCGACAGTTCCAGCTTTTTTGGTAGTTCTGGCTTTTCTGACTTTTCTGGCTTTTCTGACAGTTCCAACTTTTCTGACAGTTCCAGCTTTTCTTGCAATTTCGACTTTCTGCCCTCTGGATCAGGGCAACGTTATTCCTTAGGATCTCTCCTCCTACTAAAACCCAAAGACAAGTAGAGAGAGGAAAGATCCCAAGTGTGTCGAAATGACTTGAAGGCCACCTCTATTTATACTAAAACATTGAGCACATGTGGGGTTTATTTGGTTGCTGGCCGACCTTGACAAATTGTCTTATAACACAAATAAATTAATAACTCCATGAATACTTATCGGAATCAGATGATCTTTAGATCAATCCTACACCTCTCGATGAGAGGGATCCATGAAAAATATCAGCTGCCATAAATAAGATTACCCACATGGATTTTGGCTCTAGTTGCCAATTTTAACACAATCCAACATCTTACTGACCTAGAGCCTCAGTCGCTCCCATGACATGGGCATGTATATGACTGGGGCCTTCTAGTCACTCTCATAACAAGGGAATGCAAGCGACTGGGGTCTTTTTCAGATAGTTCAAAGCCAACAACCCTAGATTCTGTGCCACTTTTTCAGGGCCAGGTCTTATTCCACTACCCCAGAACTTCATGAAACTTCTAGAAATTAAAAGTAACATTGAAATAATGATACAAATGAAAATACTTGAACAAATATTCCTAGGCATGATCAAGGGCACCCACCTCTAAGCATTAACGTATATCCCACCATTCACTGGTTGAGGATTCCTAGGCCCATAGAGACAACACAAATTCGGCTTTACCACAACCCACAATGTTGTTTAGGGTTACTAGGCTAAGGCTTTACCACAATCAACAGTTTGGTTCAGGGATCAATAGGCCATGTGTTCTTTGTTTTAGAGATCCACCTCATTCAACTTCAAATCCATCCGAAAATCCAACTCCACTAAAACATGAGAACCCATCACCTCAAGGTTATATAGGAATGTCAAGGCTAGGTTGAAAAACATTGTCACACCTAGCAAAACGTATGTCAATGAAAAAAAGAGAACCAAGAACACACATGCATAACCATGCATGCCAAAACTATCAAAGAAATCACACATGCAAATCAATAACTACAAATAATCCCATTGTAGCTACTAGATCCTGCTCTTCCTTTCTTGATCTTGCATTCCTTTGCCTTCTTCGCTTTTCTTGATCCAATGCTGAAGTGCTCCAAGAAAACTCTAAGTGTCGAAGAGTGTGTGAGAGAGAGAATAGAGAGAGAGCTCAAAAAATGAACTGACAAAAGGTACCAACTGATCCTCAGAATCCTTTTTATTAATGAGGCCTCTATTTTCTTCAATTTCCATTATTTTCCTTCATTTTCCTCCCCACATGAAACTTGTGCCCTTTCACCTTCCTTTTCTCCTAATTCTATTTTCATAAATAAAATGTCAATTAATGCCTCATGCCTTTCCAAAGCCTTTGCCATTTCCTTATAATAAACCAAATGAACACCCACACTAGGATGTTTTTTCCCATAATTCAGCTTGGAATAAGTGTCCCATAACCTTGGTTATTATTTTGCCTTTATTAACTTTTATTACATGGAATTTTCACGAGGGTTGTTACACTTTCACCCAACTTCATTTATAACTCCTTTGCACAAGCTAGATAATCATGTATTTTTTTGAAATATATGGGTACAAGGGAAACAAAATCTTTCTCAAGTTGCACATTCTAAAATTCATCAACCTTGTTAAACAATGATTTTTTTCATCTAATTCCACACTTCATTTAAGTAGTCGATTTCACTAGTACAAAATAGAATATTTCCTTTTGATGTAGGTTTTCATGACACCTAAAACTCCATCCTTCTTCTTATTGAACTTATCATATTTATCCTTAGTATTATGAATGACAATCTTCGTGAATTTCCATAAGGAATTTCTCTTCAACAAAGTCTCCTTGTTTGGTGCACATATTGCATAGTTGTGTTCATTAAGGACTACAATGTGTTGCTTCAAACCCATATTACTTTTGTAAAATCTTAATTCAAAACCTATAAGTCCAAAGAATTGATATTTTCTAGATATTTGACTTCTTAAGAGTGCATACACCATTTTTAATCTTCCTATGATGTGATATCTTCTAAATGCCCTACAACAAGTAGAACCAAGATTAAGATATTCAAAACCTAGTCTTTGATACCATGCTATAATTCATAGGTGCATTGCAGCAATAGAAACATCTATCCAAGTAGAGTTAGTGATTTAAGAAACATCATTATAGAAATATTATATACAAAGTATGCCATGTTTTATTTCAATATGCAATGTATAAGAGTTTGTTTCTATTTTAGCTATGTTAATTTTCTTTTTTTATATATTTAAAATAAATATCTATACTTTTTATTTTTTAAATTAAGATCGACCATCTCCTTATAATATGTTAATTTCTTTTATTTTTTAATTTGTTATTGCATTATATTTTACCCTAAATTAATATCTAATAATATTTCTAAAATTGTTATTATTCTTGCAAAGTGACTTTGACAAATAAAATTATGGAATTGGTAGGTGCTCTTAAAAGTGAATACACACACACACACACTGTGTGTGTACTAATATTTGTAATTAGGTTCCACCAAGGCATAAAATCTTGAAGTGACATGAAATCTTGTGTAACCACATTATTGGTGCTTCAAATGAATGCTCAAAATGGAAACTAAACACAACATTGAAAACACCTTTGTAGGAATTTCAAAGCAAAAAGTAGATGGTTCTAGAATAATTAGTTAGACAAGTCAATGAAGTATTTCCACTTAATGGTATTGATCATCTAATTAGATTTGCATGTAAGCTTTAATGTGTTTTAAGTTAATAATTAATTGACTTAAATTATTGAGTAAAAATGTGGACCTAATTCTAACATCCATCTAAATTAAATTCTCAACTTATAAATGTAGAAAATATTATGGCAACTACTTGCTAAATAAAATAAGATATAAATTTTCAATTAATAGGGTTCATAAATAAAAAATAAAATTGTTAATTTAATGTAAACATGTAGAAATGAATGATGAATAAAACATTGAAATGGTGAATTCGTTAAATTAATCATAACTTTACATATTATAAGTATAAACCAACTAATCATAACCAATCAAATGTACCCATATATAGAATTATTAAACAAGTAAAAGAAAATTGAAAATGCTTTTAGATCAAAGAAAGCCATGGGAGAAAAATACTATACATAGAGAGACAGGTGTAGGTGTAGGTATAGGTATAGAAAGTTTTTAGTCATAAATGAGATCTCTATGTAACCAATAGTAACCCAAATATTTTAACAATGGACATGAATTCCAAATAAACATGATGTTTTGGAGACAATATGTTGTTCACAAAAATTTAAAATAAAGTGAGATGAAGTGCCAAACAACATGAAGTCTTTACTAAATACACACTTAGATTTTTTGAATAATGTTTATGATAATGATAATGTTAGTCATATGGTCATTTGTATAGAAATATATACATGAAATAAATAAACATAATTTACTTCCACAAAGAAGTGCATTTACTTTTGTTTGGTGCTTGAATTTAGATTGCAACATGCCTTCCATTGGTAGCACTATTAGGTTATTGTAGGATTGAGACGATGAATTTACATATGATGCAGTAGTATGAAAAAGTTATACTTGTTCTATATTTTTCTTCCTTTTGTTGAATTATCCTTCCTCTCTCTCTCTCTCTCTCTCTTATATATAAAGAGAGAGGAAGAGAGAGGTTTTGTTGTCTAGTGTCATCAGTAATATATCAAAATAAGTGCATAAATACATAAACAAAGATCCATCAAGCTACACTTATATCCAAAATATACTCTACTACTATTCCATCAAGTAATCTATCTCATAAAGTATTCATTCTTTAATAACATATATGTGTAATCCCACTATACTTCTTGCCGAAAATGAAACATGATCTTAAACATGACACAACTCATTCTCAATACTTTTAGTTAATGAAATAAACTCTATTAATATATAAATTCATATTGCTAAAATAAATTAGTGCCTACTTAGTGACAACATTCACAAAAGGTGGGATTTCATCAATATTGAAACCCATGTTGATTTTTCGTAGAGCCTTCTAAACTGATAATCACTTCTAATGATTTAATTATTTTCATATTTGTTTCCATAATTAAGCAATTACACGTAAGACATAAAAAAATATAACATATATGCCAGTAGGATCATGAAGAAACAACCAAATAAAGAACACAATAATTTAACCTAGGAAAACCCACATGGGGGAAATCCAACATCCTTTTCCTTAGAGAAATTATTTAGTTCAACAAGAAACATTGCACCTAGATCATCTAGTCAAAGATAAGGTCAAATTGTTCAGTAAAATAGAATTTCTCAAACCCGTTCCATTGCGTCCTAGTAAAGTCATAAGCCTACCCAACAATCTTTAACTAATATGATTTGTTGTGGTATAAATTCAATTTATTTCCTTTCCTCAAAAAACCGGTCTTGTACGATCTCAAAAATTCGGTCTATTGCCTTACCTAAGAAACTTGGTCCTGTACCATCTCTAAAATTTCGTTTGCTGCTTTGCCTTAGAAATTTGGTTCTTCAACTTCCTTAGAGATTTGGTTTTATTCTTCAACAGATAATCTTCTTCTCTTCCTCAGATTCAACTTCCTTTTTTGCCTCAAATTTATCCTTTTGTTTAAACTTAGAAGGTTTGAGTTGCTTGCTTGGAAAGGAGGTCGAATGCCTCATATATATAGTAGGTTGACTGGCCGAATGGGTGCCTTTATGATTGGTATGAATTGACTAAGAGGAGGGTTGACTTGACTTCTTTAGATAAAAAAAATTCACATATAAAAAAAATCTGAATTTCTTGTTTAAAAATCAACATGAAGAACATGTCATATATTTTATTTTTTGACAAAGTCGTGAATAACATGCCTTATTTTCATTTCAAATACATCAATAACTAAAGTATTAATTATGAAGAACGACCGTAGCTACAAAATTCAACACACTTTCTTAGCTAGGGAGGTATTCATAATGATTCTCTAGAAGTTCTCACGTTGAAAAATTTCTCGAAGAAAAGGTTATATAATCCATCAACATCAACATCATTTGATTACCATAATCTAAGCAACAACTATGACACATGGTAAATCATCAACATCAACAAGTTACCATAATTCTTTTCAATGCCTATGACCTATGGTACATCCTCACCATAATCATGGTCAGTACTCCTGACACATGGTACATATGTAGCATTAATTAGTCACCATGATTTTGGTCGACGCCTTTGACCCATTGTATATTGACTAGAATTAGTTCACCATCATTTTGGTCGATATATTTGGCACATGGTGAATCTATAAAGTCCACACTCTAAAAGTTCATCCCTTCGTCTTTTTCCTTTTGAAATATGTCACTTAAAGCTTGTAACCCATTCAATCTTTCTCTTTGTTGCCAGACTTCTTCCCAGAAATTGGCTGAACTTCCATTCCTGATTTGTTTTGGCTGGCTAGATTCCATATTGTAGAGCCTTTCGGGGTGTCCCTTATTCTTAAGATTTCCTCTGGACTTGTTGGCATATTATATTTTTTTGTTCATATTCTTTTCCATAGGTCATTTCCTCCCTTCATCCAACGCCACCAAAGTTTAGCCCCCATTTCTTGGTTCAAGGAGTAGGGATCTCTGAGACCTAATCCTCCATCCATTTTAATTTTCACCAATCCCTTCCAGGATACCAGTGCCCATTTTCTTTGTTCCCTTAGTCCTCCCCAAATGATTTTTTTAAACAACTCCACCATCTTGGCGCACACACCTTTTGGGGCAGCCATTGCCAAGAGTTGATAGATCGGGATCGATTGTAGGACTGCCTTGACTAATACTACTTGACCTGCTATATTCAGTGTTCTGAAGGACCAATTGGCTAGTTTTCTTGAAATTTTCTCAATGGTTTGTTGCTAATTCATCATTCTTAGCAGATTCAAAGCTAACAGAGTTCCCAGATATTTTGTGGGTAGTTCTCCTGAGCGAAAACCAAGAATTCTTGTTAGAAAATTGCTGATGTTTCCTGATGTATTGAAAAAATATGTACAAGACTTTTCCTTATTAATTTGTGTACTAGAAGCTTCCATAAAGAGGTCTAGTATCTCTTTTATTCTTCTAGCTTATCTGAGAGATACAACACAAAACAACATGATATCGTGAACAAATTGCTGGTGAGTGATTGGTATGTTACTGCCCCATATCTGAATTCCTCTAATCTTCCTTTCCCTTAATTATTTTTTGGTGTATCTTCCTAAACTTTCTGCTGCAATGATGAACAAGAAGGGAGACAGTGGATCTCCCCATCGGAGTCCTCTAGAGGCCTTAAAAGTTTGAGAAGGAACTCCATTCACAAGGATGGAGAAGTTGGGCGAGGAGATCATGGCAAAGATCCATTCGATCCATCGATTGCAAAAACCAAAGGCCCTTAAAACCGCTTTCAAATAATCCCAATTAAAGTGGTCGTAAGCTTTGGAGAGGTCCAATTTAATCATTATACCTCCTTCCTTTTTAGTTTTCAGAGAATGCACTACTTCTTGAGAGACCACCAAACCATCTAGGATTTAACCTGTTTGTTCAGGGGAGATAATACTAGAGAGAATAGGCTTAAGTCTTTTAGCCATTAGCATAGTCATAATTTTATACATAACATTACATAGAGAAATGGCTCTAAATCCCTAGGGCTTTTCAGACTTAGCATCTTTAGGAATAAGGGATAAGAGAGTTGAGTTTAAGGTTGTACTTACCTTTTGATTTATTCTTGATTCTTCCACCACGTCCACGATATCTTGGACCAAAAATTTCCATCCTGCTTGGTAGAATTCCGTTGTAAACCCATTGGGACCAGGGGATTTATTCTTCTTCATCCCTTTCACAATCTCTTCTACCTCTTCCAGAGTAGCTTCCCTCATCAGGGCTAGATTTTGATCCCTTGTGATCATGCTTAGAATCTCATTGCATATTCTCTCAGTGGATCCTCGTCGATCTACCTTAGATTCCGTAAGGAGTTCTTTGAAGTGATTTACCAGAATTTGTTCCATTTCCTCATGCTGTGTTACTCATAGTCCTTCTTCATCTTTTATGGAGAAGATTCTATTTCTCTATCTTCGCTGGATCATTGCCTGATGGAAGAACTTTGTATTCCTTTCCCCTTCTCGTAGCCAGTTCACTCTAGATTTTTGTCTCCATAGAATATCTTCTTGTTTCCTTCTTTCTTCCATCTGCCCTATCAGAATCCTTTCTTCTTTGGCTAACTCCTCACTTCTACCTGCATTTATTATTTCTTGTTGGATCTTCTTCATCTTCTGATCTAGAAACTGTTGGTCCTTAAAGATGTTTCCAAATTCCTCTTTGTTCCATTTTTTGATGTTTCCTTTTAGTTCCTTTAATTTTAGTTGGAAGGTCTGCATCCTGTTTCTTCCCCTTTGTTGACTTTGTTTCCACCATTCTTCTACTTTCATCATAAAATTTTGATCCCTAAGCCAGAAGGCTTCGAACCTGAAAGGCTTTTTCTTGGGGCTGGCTTTGATGTCAAGTTCTATTTTGATCAGCCAGTGGTCTGATCCCATTCTCGGTAGAATCATTGATTCAATGAAAATGTCCCAATTTACAATATGTTCTGACAGTAGAAATCTATTTAGTATGGAGGCGATTTGATGTCTACCTCCCCTTCTGTTGTTCCATGCATAGATCTCGTTTGTTGTCTGAATATCTACCAGTCTTTTTTCTGTGATCATATCTCCAAAGGCTTCCATATCTGCATTTGTTCTTCTGAGGCCTCCCCTTTTCTCATTTAGGGATGTGATCATGTTGAAATCTCCTCCTACAATCCATGGAGAGGCTGGAAACATGGAACGTATAATTTGCATGTTCTGAAGGAAATTCCTGCGTTCGCCCAATATGTGAGGACCATATACATTGGATAAAAGCACCCATTCCTGGGATCCTATATTCATGAATCTTCCTGAAAGAATTCGACGTATGCTAATCCAGTCTTCAAATTGAACCCCCTCTAGATTCCAGAGGATTGCCACACCTCCCATGCTACCTATTATTAGCGTCTTGACCAATTATCTCATAATGCGGCTTGAAGTTGCTCATAACTTCTTTTAGTTTTTGTTCTTGAATTTTTGTTTCTTGAACTAGCATTATATTGGGTTTATCTTTTTTGAGTCTCTCTTTCAAATATCTTTGTTTCCCCTTACTATTCAGCCCTCTAATATTCCAGGTTGTGATGATCATTTCAACAATTTGAGGGGTTGTTGGAATACCTCCAACAATGGCACCACTCTTCCTGAGTTTACCAACATCTCTCCAACCATTTGGATGGTCTCGCTCATAGGTCTTCTTCCTCTTTTCCTTCCTCCTTTCCCTATAGTACCTACTTTTGTGCTTTTTCCTCCTTGCGTCCCAAGCTGTTCTGGCTGATTTGATATTACTGTCCCTCATTTCTCCTTGTATCTTTGGAACATGTCTTTGTTGTAGGAATTTACAAGGTAAGTTCCTCAGACAGAACACCAAAAGGACACCGCTCACAAACAGATCACAGATCAATACACCAGTATTTTGACGTGGTTAAAACCCTTAGAGAGGGAAATAGTCCACGCCTGCGCCAACGTGGCTACTACAGGAAATTTATTAATAAAAGAATGAAAATTTACATAAGCTTCTCTCATGCACGGTTAACCTACAAATGACCCTCCATGCGCTTTAAATAGAATTCATGGACCAATCGGGTGTCAAGCCACGGATCAAGTGTCGGTAATACCGAGGAGAGAATGAACCGTCGGATCACTACATATCGTGACCGTCGGATTGTAAGTTACAAAATGTACAACGGTAAAGAAACACACTTTACCTAACTCTATACCTAACTCTATACTAGACCAAGTTGAACTTAACTATTTCCTATGTGTCGGAATATCCTAACAATTTTGTGATATTTCATGATTTTATGTCATCTTTTATCATGTTTCGTGATCTTTTGCATATTTCGTGACTTTTTTTCATATTTCTTCATCTTTTGTAATCTTTCGTCATCTTTGTCGATCTTTTGTAATCTTTCACGATCTTTCATAATCTTTTGTGATTATTTAGGATCACTAGTGATTTTTCAAGATTTTTCGTCATCTTTCATCATCTTTTATGATTTTCTATCATCTTCACAATTTTTCTTTATTTTTCACAATCTTTCATCATCTTTCGTGATCCTCTGTCATCTTTCATGATTTTTCGTCATCTTTCTTCATTTTTCAATATCTTTTGTCATCTTTCGTGGTCTTTTGTGATATTTCATGATATTTCTTAATTTTTTTTGATATTTTACGTTCTTTTCTGATTTTTTGTCATCTTTCATCATCTTTTGTGATCTTTCATAATATTTTACAACGTTCGATGACCTTTCGTGATCTTTCACGATGTTTCATCATCTTTCATCATTTTTCGTGATTTTCTGCAATATTTCATCATCTTTCAAGATCTTTCATCATCTTTTAGGATGTTTCTGGTCTTTCACAATTTTTCGTGAGCTTTCGTCATATTTTAGGATGTTTCACAGCGTTTTGTAGTCTTTCTTCATCTTCCATGATCTTTCTTCGTCTTTTGCGATCTTTCATGGTATTTCGTCATTTTTCATGATATTTTTTTTATCTTTTATGGCTTTCATGATCTTTCGTCATCTTTCAGATCCTTCATGATCACGATGTTTTGTCCTCTTTCATGATTTTTGGTCATCCTTCGTCACCTTTCAAGATCTTCTATCACATTTTGTGATCTATTGAAATATTTCATGATCTTTCATCATATTTTAAGATGTTTCATGATCTTTTGTGATCTTTAACGATGTTTCTTCATAAGTTTATGATTTTTCGTCATCTTTCACATTATTTCATCATCTTTTGCGATCTTTCATGATTTTTCGTTATCTTTTGTCACGTTTCATGACCTTTTGCAATCTTTCGTGACCTTTCGTCATCTTTTGTAATCTTTTGTCATGTTTCCCGATCTTTCAACATATTTCGTGATTTTTTTGGACCATTTGTCATATTTCATGGTCGTTCAAGATCTTTCGTGATTTTCTGTCATCTTTCACACTCTTTCATCATCTTTCATGCTTTTCCATCATCTTTCATAATTTTTCGTCATTTTTCACGATTTTTCGTCATCTTTTGT
>APFE030250659.1:0-21550 GCA_000404065.3 Pinus taeda | reverse complement strand
AGTGACCTAGAGACTCCCTTCCGGTACCTTGGAGCCTGCATGCCTCAATGGCAGGTTCTTCGTGTTCGACGCGAGGTTTTCATCCTTGGCCTCCGATCGGATGACTCTACGGGTGTTCGACACTGGCTCATTTATTCGCACGCCGTGGATTTTACCTATAGTACCTTGAGGACCATCGTCATTATTGGTGGCACCTCTCGCGTCTGTTAACAGCTTTCATCATTGGCTGGTAATGAGACGATGTTCAAGCATGTTCGACTTCGACTCCTGTATTCACATGTTTGGACTTGTACTTTGTTCGGGTTTGGATGGAGCGCAAGACCCTCGTTCTATTCTGTTGTGGACCAGGTTGCGATTTTGTGGATCCTTATTACATGACTCATTGATGGATGGCTGCACCCATACCTGAGTCTTTTAGGATGGCTGTGACCATACCTCTTATCATCATGGTCTCTTCAGCTGGGTGGTTGCGTCCATACCACAGACCTTCTTCGTATGTCTTTTGGATGACTGCGCCCATGCCTAGACTACATGTAATCGAAATATCAGTTGTCTCTACGTGCAGGTTCTTCCTGGTGGTGTTCCGGTTCAACAGTTTTGTAAAGCATTTCACCCCTCCCACTCTCTCGGGCTTCATGCTTTAGGGGGCATCTGTTACACAGTAATTTGTCACTGTCTCCTTTTCAGTCTCCCTACTATGTCATGAAACCAAATCCATCATGCTTATGCTCTCTAAAATGGCCAAAAAACCCACTTTGCCTAAGTTTATTGGATCATCGCAACTGTTATTGAAATAACCGCGCTGACTGGCGGATGATAGTGCAATTGGTGCGCTGCCAGCGCGGAAGCACACGGGTTTCCCGCGATGATCGAATTTCATAGCCAGTGCATCCTCTGCTTGTACTAAGTCGCGCTAACCATACCTCTTCTGTTATTGGGATGCGATGTCAGCGCGCCAGTCCAGTTATGCACCCGCGTTGATCCTGTTTGGGCGAGTTTGTTCTAACAGCCAGCCTTCCAGATGACTCCGGACCTGGTTGTTGGCTTTGTAAAGGCCGCCCTCCTTTCTATGGCGTGTTTGTTCATCATATGAGCCACCTTTCTTGGAGATAATCTTATCCTTCCACCATCCATGGAGACTCCTTCTCCTATATAAGCCTCCACCATTGCCATGAGCAGCTAGTTTTTGACAGATAGATTTTGACATAGAGGAATTCATAGTGCTTTAGTGCTGCTCTTAATAGGTAGTTGGTGTGTTAAGTGTGGATTGCTAGAGAGCTTAAGGAAGGTTGTGAAGTCTTGTTGCCTTGTGAGAGAGAGAGAGTTGTTTGTCTTGGGAGATCTACCTCCAAGGGTGAATGCTTATGAGACTTGCTGGCTGGACCCTCTTGAGAAGGACTCAGCGTTAGAACATTGGTTGTACCTTTCTCTGTTTTTTATTAATAAAAGATAGATGACTACTGTTATGGTTCCATTCTCATTTGTCTTATAATGGTTAATGTGAATTACATCCTTTCTGACTGATGTATAGTTGCTTTTACTAGATTTCAGGCTTGTGTTTGTTCTCTCTTTGCATGTGCAGGTGTCCATCCACGAGGATAGTGGAAGATCGTGACCGACCAGCGTGAAGGAGTGAGAGAGGCATCTCTTCATCAAACAAATAGCACTGGAATCCAAGTAGGTGTTCATTACCCACTTTTTAATTGCAACTAGGAACTTGCAGAGTAGCATTGATTGATTGTTGCTAGACCTGTTCTGGGCTAGTAGGGATCGCCTCTATCCGTAGAGGGGATTTACCTCTCCAACACTTCATGTGGAGATCATTGAACTGATACTTATAAGGCAGAAGGAAGATAATATGATACTTATAAGGCAATCATGTGATTTTGGAATGTTGTGTTTTTTGAGGAAAAGCTTTTTTCTAGTACTTGTAAGGAAATCCTATGGTATCAGAACACTATTTTTTTAATAGGTAAAAGATTTTGTTTGATATGTGGGAGCATGAAACTCAACTTTTGTATTAACACATTAACCCACGTTTTAGTAATATGAATTTGATCTATGTACCTCTGCATTGAGAGATATGTGCTTTTAGTATTTTAATTTTTAATTTTTGTGGGCTTTGATGCATTTGTAGGTACCTAGGATGTTTTAGTCTTTCCCTGTAGCTCCAAAATCGGCCATGGGGTCTGAAATCTAAGCGTTGTATGCATGAGGCATATTTGTTATTAGGATTGCTCATTCCCTGATTAACTGGACAGGAACACGGTTTCCCTAGTCTGCAAGTCATGGTTTTGAATCAAGGCGAGCAGCAGGCAGCGGTTTTTCATTGGAAATTGCTATGCGGATTTTCGTCGGAAATTTGCTATTTTGGTCCTATGAAGTTTTGATATCTCTTATTTCCTTATCCAGAATTTTTAAGTGTGTATTTAGAAAAGCTTTTGCGTTATTTCAGCGGTTTTTTTTTTATTATCATTATTTTTATTATCTAAATTGATTTTTCATTGTGGTCGAGATCTTGGGTGTCAAGATGATTCTATGATTCCATGCAAACATAGTCGAGCACCAAAACAAACAGAGGAATGAAATCAAACTGCCATCATGATTCTGTAACTTTTCATTCAATTCAATTCTCCATCATTTAGATTAGACTCACATTTTGTTCTCTGTAGTATGGGATCTACATTCAAAGATCAGGGCTTCCTGTTGAGTGTTCGGAGCAACCATTATTCATTTGCTTCATGAATCTGGAAATTTTCTATCATGGATGCCTAAATTTCCACTTTAATTGGACACCCACTTGAATGTTATGAATGTTTTGGCAGAGAGCAAGAGTTTCATGCAGGGATTCCCGCAGTCTGAGATCTTTAATGTTGTATATCCACGAAAGAATTTGGAGCCCGGACAAATGAAAATGTTTGAAGTGGGTATGTGTATTTGAGCTTAAAGAACTTCAATTAGAAACCCATTAGAGGTTTATTTGTTTTTCCGCTTCGATATTTTCATGTCGTGATCTGTATAAAACTCAAAAACCTCGAATATTTTGGATGTCTATATGTTGGAGCTAAGAGGATTTAATTGGACACAGAAGAAGATATTTTCTGTGTCATATTCAATGATTAGAGCTTTACTCTGCTAATTATTAGATGCATTTAGAGTGGAACTTATTAAATGCATGATCAAAGGAGAACAGGAATCCAGGGCGTTTTCTCAGCCGCGTTGGTGGTAATTTACCTGGTTTTTGTATTAATGTTGCTGAAATGGAAGGCTAGTGTAACCTTGGCTGGAAGAACGGAGGCGTACCCATGAAGTGTCTAACAAAAAGGACGGGCAGGGTGCATTGGTGGAAAAGCTACCTCTCATATTATCCAAAATATCCAGTGAAATACTAAAAATGCCAAATATAAGTAAAGAACATGGCTCTGAAGTATAATGATGAGGATGAATTGCACAGAAAATGTCAAAGAAACAAGATAATATCTACAGTATCAGCTAACCATATCATATATTTTATAATAAGTGCATTTATTTATCTGTCATTTCCCATGGTATGGTTTCACTCCTAAGGAAATCCATTCTTTGTGGTGCAACTAGGGCATGTTTCTCAAAGAAACATGGGTTTCTTGTTTCAATTTAGGAATTGGATCGTAGACATAGTCCAATTTGGAATTTTTGTAAATTGTGTGGAAAAAGCGGAAGTAAAGATTTCTGGAATTTTGTTGGCATATCATCATGGCGTTGGGTACAGTTTAATGCCCGGCCATGTAGAACTACAATTTTATGACTTATCCAGGAAATTATGATGGCTAAAATGTATTATAATTTAAGGGATTTGATATTGGGTTGCCTTCGCAGGTGCGCTTGCAGGCAGGCCATATAATTAATAAAATGATTTTATTTTTTGTTGGGGAAGGATAACCTTCCCAGTCATCCGATCCGGTTCTGGGTCGGGTGGTGGTGTCTCTTCTTGTTTGTGGTGTGGAATATTTCTTTGGTGGTTTGATTTCTTAAATCCCCTTAGAGTAATCATTTAATGGCCATACGAATCTCAAGATACATTCAATAAATTTGGTTAACGATTTATTTTGTTAAAAGCAGTTCATTTAATTTTTATAACATCTTTTCTTCTAATATAAGCTATGACTAGTGTGACATATAATTTCAAAAAGTCATGGTGAATAAATTTTCTTTCAGAATTCAAGTAATTTCTTAAAACAATAATGCCACCAACATTCTTAAGCTTTACTCATTTGAATTTTGATTTTATGTATCTTGGCTCTTATTTCATGCTTCTTAAGTGATGAATCTTGATATTGAGTGACTGATAATATTATTACATTGTTTGGTTACATTATTCGAGTGGTGTTTTATTACAGTTCATCAACTTTCTTTTTCATTACATTTTGATAACTGATCTGGCTTAGGTAGACTAATATACTTTTAAACTAGCTACAACCAACTTATTTCTTTACAATCATTACAAGAGTCTGATATTAAATTATGGAAGTGAGACCTGAAATCCCAGGGGGTATCACCATTTGTTTTGAAGGATCGACTATAAGTGTTTGGCTGGTATAAGTTAAAGTTTGGTGCACTCATTAGTTCCTCATTGGTTTTCTCATGCATCATTATCGACAGCAGATTGATATTTGCATTAGTATTCAAATGAGCCTCCTTTCTTATTTCTTTTTTGGTTTGGATACCGGCCCTTTCCTCTATGGTTCTCTGCTTTCATTAGAATCTCATTGCATGGTAAAACCACTAATAGAAATCTCATTTTCTTGAGTTGCATCCTCTTACCATTTTATAAACGCTATTTCATAAAATGAAAAGTGCTATAGTCAACTACAACAGTTAAAGGTGTGACAGTACTTCATTAATCTAACAAGTTTATTAATCCAAGGTGTTGTTCACATAGCTCTCCCCATTACAACCATATAACAAGCGAAATTCTAAATGAGTCGCATGATTAAAGGTATATAGTTTTGTTATGACTCATCGATTCATTGGAAAAGTATATAATCTTCTAATCTTGGATGGTGATAATCTACCCATAATTGACGATGTATAATTCTCTGAAAGATCGGTATATTTTCTGTCTATCAACTTATTTTCACATGAATTTTGCCTTGAAAATCCTGTGATACCATGCTATGATGTTAAACATATCTTGAATAATGGTCATTTCCAAACAATGTAAACAACTGAACTTCACATCCCAGACATTCATTTCTTGTGATTGAACAATACGCCAACCGACATGATTCGATCCATATTAGATGGCATTTTCTGGCATGTTTTTTGTGGAGAAACAAATCTTTAATGCTGGTGTAACTACTCACCACCGGTTCATTTTACAACACAGTTACATAGCACTTGAAGTATTTGCATAATTGATGTTGAAATTTGTCACCAATTAAAGTGCTCTAAAATAGTGAAATATGTTCCAATTCACAATGAATAAACTATGATATCTTATTACCTTTAGATGATCATTATTCACTTGCATCTGTTCATTATTTTATGGTTCAATCTGATCTAAAAACACAGAGGTAACCTTCCTTGAATGTTGACCATATTATTCACTAACTATTTGGGTTGGATTGTTGTTCTCATTGTCCTTTAGCAATGGCAGTGGCTTGGCATTTCTCTGGTTATTATTGCAAGAACACAACTCTCTCAATATGATCTTCTAACGATGACAACAAATCCTTGATGATTAAGATGTTGTGAAGCAAGTAGGAGTGCTTACTTAGCTAAGACAGTCTAAGTCATGTTTTATGGTTTGAACATTATGATACATCTAAATCGTACCCTATGATTTTAGTTTAGTTTAATTAACTGTTATGATGTTGAGTATAATGTTACATGAGGTTTCGTGATTCAAGGTTAATTGCATATAGTGGATAAAGTTGTCTAAGGAGAAATGGAAAGGAGAAACTTGTAATTTTTTTAAGGATGATAACTAATCAGATGCTTAAGGTGGTAGAGAAGAAGTATCACAACAAGGGTAAGAAATCAGTAAGGGGCAACCTATTATAGAACATAATGGAAGAGTTGGGTATAATCATAACTTGGGACTCTAAAAGTATCACTATAAGGTTTATCTAAGGATGATGCACATAAAGAAGAAAATATGGGCAATCAACTAACGAAGTTGAATAATCATGGTAATAATGAAGGTCATTTTTAAGGAACCTGCAAGGTATGATAAAATAGAATGATTGGAGAAGATAAGTTGTGTGCATAACAACATCGAATGGGAGAGCCGCATTGTAAAGTTTTCTATAGGTGACTAACTATATGAATGAATTATAGATAACAAGATGAAGGATCAGGCAATTTTATTATGTTGATGTCTTAAAACAGGAAATGATAAGCGGATTACATTTGGTAGCCATCTTAATGAATTTATTTATCAGGTATTACCCAAGTTGGGAAATAGTAACAGCATTTCCTAGGTATATCAGTGCTATGTTTAAGAGAGGAGGAAAAGAAACCACAATGACTGGAGGTGAGAAATTAAAGTCAAATAGAATAAGTGAAGAAGTTTCCATTTTTAAGATAGTAGACATGGAATATTGGGAAATTAAGACTAGGAGAAAAATATATAAGAATATCTGGTAGAAGGAAATGAAGGGATGTTCTATCAAGAAGAAAGTTCTTTAAGGGTATTGATGAGTGGACCAAGAAACATGATTGGTAATGGTCATAGTGATGATCTACATAGTTCAAAAATAGGAAAAAGCTTTCCCATAGCGTTAAAAGAGGTTGTTTCCACATGACACCACACATTTAAATTTTTCATGGACAATGATGATAGTAGTGTTTCCAACTGTTTCAAAATCTAAAGATACAAGAATCTTTTGTCCAACTTGAAGAAGGGTGAATTTACAATAAAGCAATCGAATGGTATTAAGATGGGAACTTGACGAGATAAGAAAATATTTTTGGTGGTTGAAAATCATAATTAAGTGATGAAGGTATAAGTCAACTAGAATCAAAAAAAACCCTCATGCAAGTAAATTAAGCATGATATAAAATCATGATGACCTAGTGATTGCATATAGCGATATTGGAATCAGTAAGCCAAAGGGTAAATGGATGTGAAACCAAGGGACTTTAATTTTTAGATAGATGATTTAAATAATGATGGTATAACTAATAATATCTTAAACAATGAATTTCACCAGAATTTCCTTGGGGAAGGAATAATATATGACGAGAGATTAAGACTCAAGATGACGAGGCCCATGTGAAATTTAAATGCGGTAACTGATCAACTTCCTAGTTGAAAGAAGTGGAAATGATTATTGAAAAGTAATTGACAACTTGATGAAAACATATTGACAATGGTTCATGATATGATATACGTGTGGTTCTTATAGTGATAATGTATCCTTATGATGATAGTGAGATGCATAGGTATTATGACGTTATGACAAGGTATATTGACATATTCATTTACTACGTGATGATAGGTATTTAATGTTTAATACTCATGATGGATATGATATGCATAATGTTCCATAGGAATTATGATGCCATAATATGAGGTTTATTGACATGTGTTTCACTTATTATGTGAAGTCATGATATGACTTTGATGCAATTACGTTGATGATCTAACTTATGATGGTATTTCATGAGGTGAAGCATGCGATAGTTGCGTGCAAATTTATGACATTCATGAGCATGCAGTTCGTTATTATTCATAATGTTGCGATTAACAATGATGAATGTTCTCATGATGACATGCAAGAGTGGGCATGTGGATTATTTTCTATGATACTATGATGGTATGGCTAATGCATTGGTTGCATGTTGAGGTGTGATGATTCACATGACTCCACAAATGGCCGAGAGGGCTGGTTTATTTGATGATCTCGTGCGAGCCCATACGCACGAAGGAGAATAGGTAACACCATATGGGTTGGGGACAAACTCAATCAACACTACATATGCCAGTGGTTTCTTTGTCTTGTGTGTAGCTCTCGATGGATAGCTCTTGAAGGGATATGGGTCCATCTTGAGGAGGCCAAGTGCCTGATATTTTAGGCTAGGTGCTTGTTATTGGATTGGGATGCCGAAGTCTGGTGGGGGTGTAAGGACTTCGATGCTTGGGGTTGTGCACCTTAGTAGTTGTGGAGGGAGTGGGCCAGCCTTGCAAGATGCCCGGAGTCATTGAGTACCGTACCGGATGCCTACCTTGGGGTAGATGAGATCTGAGTCAAGCGCAAGCCTTGGGCCCAACCTTGGACTAGGATACAGATCGGGTCAGGCTTATGCCTAGTGCCGAAAGTGGGAAAAAGGACAGAGATTCCTTGAGATTTCCCGGATGTTCTGGAACTTTCGATGCCTGCTGGTTATACTAGTTCAACAGAGGGTGTTGGCAACATGAAGTAAATAAAATAATAAATCATTCAACTTAACTTCGGGACGAAGTTCCTTAAAGTGGGAGAGTATGTAATGTCCCCTCCCCTTAATAATAAATAATAAATAATAAATAATACATAATAATAAAAAAATAAAAACCCCAAAGAGTTAGCTCAATCGGTCAAGTCGGGGGCCTCGCCAAATGGGAGGTCACAGGGTTAATTCTCGTAAGCTCTTGGGGTCAGGTTTGTTGATGGCCGAAAAGTTTGATCCCTCGCGGATCACCTAGCCTCTAAGTCGTGGACAATAGCAGCCCCCAGTGACAAGGGTGGTCGTGAACCACACTGAAGAAAAAAAGTAAAATAAAATAATAAATAATAAATCACTTAATAATAAATAATAAATCATAAATCATAAATAATAAATGGTATTAAAAATATATACAAAAAAATAAATAAAAATAATAATAGTAATACCATACTAAAACTCTAAATAAAAATAAATAGACATAAAACAATAAAACAGTAAAAAAACCAGTAAAGCTATCAAAAAGAAGAAAATAAAACAAGAAAGTAAAAAAAATCAAAAATTCACATGTAGACACATGGAGTGTGTGCATGTGGTTCCCCTTCCAATGTTTTCTCTATTTATTAGATGGTGGGGAGGATGGGAGGTATTCCATCATTCTGAGATTCTATCTTTCATTCTCTTGGGAGAATGGTGTTCTAAGACATAGGAGTCACTGGCAGTAGTACGTTGATTGAGGGCTCGGGGGTGGCCAGTTGTAGCAAATCCTTACGCAATTGAGCCTATGGTTGGGTGGAGAGTCGTCCCCAAAACCTTGTTGCCATTAGGCAGACGTCAATCACAGGGAATATAAGTAAGTGCTGATTTATTTGAATCTGATATTGATTAGGAAATTAACTACATATTTATTTTGGACTATTACACTCCAATCCTCCTAAATATATGTCTCCCTCAACCACCAAAATTGAAGTCAATCAATTTGTGAATGCTCCATTGTTCAATGGAAACTTTGATATATGGGAGGCGAGAATGAGGAATTTCTTAAAGACTCAAGGCATTGAAGTCTGTAAATCGGTGATTGTTGATAGCATGATGGATGGAGAATCCAAGGAACATAATACAAGAGCAATGAAAGCTATTTTGAATGGGCTACCTGATTCTATGAAAGCCAATTTTGAAAAATGTTCATCAGCAAAAGGCATATGGGATAAAATTCATGATCTTCACTCAAAAGGAGCGTTGACAATGATCTTTAGTCAAGAAAATGATGGAAAACAAGAAGGAAATCCAGAGCCTGTCAATGAAGCTAAAGATAAGAGTGATGACATCAAGGCTAAAGAAGACCTAGAAGATGAAGAGAATGAAAAAGATTTTGAGGATCTCCTCACTAAACTTATGGATGCCATGGAAGAGATTAACAATTTGAAAAAGGAAAATGAGTAACTTAAGAAGAGAGCACAAGTTGGTGACCAGGACAAGACAAGGAAGGAAGTTGACCTTGTCAAGCTACAAGTATAAGAAAGAGATGAGGAGCTCGCCAAGATTAAGGAATAATTTCATCAAAACAAGAGAAAGCATCATGAAGAAGTCATATCCATGACAAATCAATTGGATAAGGCAATGAAATGGGAAGATACCTTGTCAAGCCACCTTGAACAATGGCACAAAATTTGAACAAACTTGAAGCAGAGATTGGTCAATACAAGGAAGAGGTCTCCTCCCTTACATCTCAACTAGAAGAAGCAAGGAAACAAGCACAAGGAGCTGAGAAGGTGATGAAAGCTTTGACATTCATAGAAGGACAAGTTGATGAACCAAAAAAGGAGAGAAATACCATGGTATTCCAACTATAAGAAAAGGATGATGACATCACCAAGTTAAAATTAGAAATCACTTCTATTAAGGCCCAATCATGTGAAGCAACCAAGATGATGGAAGAAATGAAGAAGCAACTAGTTATAAAAGATGAAGATTGTGAAAAGTTAAAAGGAGAAATTGTCTTTCTTAAAAAGGAAGTTGACTTGTTGAATAAGAACTTGAAAAGCTTTCAAACCCTATATGACATCCTAAGTCATCAAAGGTCTCCCCTTGATAAATCGGGCCTTTGCCTATGCAGGTGAATCCTCAAGCAAGAAGGAAAATGCTTCAAACAAGAAGGATGTGAGAAAGGTAGTAAGAAATGTTGATGCTCCCAGCAAAGGCAAGAGTTAAGTTGACATTCAAAGAAATCCTACTCCAAGAAGAAATGCAGATGGTGTCAAGGATGCAAGAAGCAATGGTTGTTAAATAAAGGATCCCAAGGCAAAAAGACTTCAGAAGTACATCAGGGAAACCTTCTTCTCCCAAGTACCAAAGTATATTTCTTGGTTATTGCTATTCTTGTACAAACTTTGGACACATGGCAAAATATTGTAGGGCATATCACAAAGACATATATAATGGTCCCTGTCAATCTCTTAGAAGCAATTTTGCAAGAAGTAATGATTACTCATTCATGAACAAGATGGAGCGCTTCAATTGCCATAACATTGAAAATATGGCACGTGATTGTAACTTGACTTGGGTCCCTACACAATCTAGAACCATGACAACCAAGCCAGAAAAGAAAGTTACACAAATATGGAGAAAGAAGCAAATTGGATCTGAAAGTCTCTTGAACGCTCAAGCCAACAATACATGTTAATCTTATAAAGACATTTTTGGAGGATATGATATTCCAAATTTTGATGATGAAATTCTGCCAAAAAGGAGACTAGGCATACTATTAGGGGGAGCTTGTGATCATTTTTGCAAAAGCTATCCATGAAAGGGCGCTATGAAACCTTTGATGAGTCACACATGAACAATCTTGAGAGATCATCTCCATTGAAGAACATGATCCTTTATGGAACATTGTTGAAGACGCCTTCTACTTGATCACAAGGATGAAATCTTTCTTGTCTAAAGTAAAAAGAAGAGCTAACGAAGGTTATGCAGGCAGGGGGAGTCAATTGATCATCTATCTCATCCATCTCCATGAAGACATGCAAAGGCTTAGGGGGAGGAAGTTGATTGAAGCAAGAGCACCATGAGGCAAAAGCAACATATCTATCATGGAGAACTATCATTGATGAAGAAAGGAAGAAATACGATGGAGCAACATGTCAAAAAGCAGCTTGATAAGGGAGAGTACTTGGAAACCCCATTTACCATTGATGTCAAAGGGAGAGAGAATGTTGAAAGGGTGAGAATATTTCCATCAATGACAAAGGGGGAGACTGTTGATCAAAATTGTCATTGATGTCAATATGGCATAGTTGAATATGAATAAACCTTAATAATTCCCTAACCCTAATCTCTTGGAATCCCTAATCGTAATTCTAAGAAAACCCTAGCCAAACCCTAACCCTAGTCTATGAAACCCAAACCTAGACTACAAAACCCTAACCCTAGTCCATAAAACCCTAATCCTAAATGATTGTTTGTGTGTGTGTATATATATATACCTTGCTCGAAAATCCTTGCATGAACGATAAAACCCTAGGTATAATAGATAAAATTCTATATGCATTACTAAATCCCTTGATGCAACATTATGCCATATATGCCCTAAAAATTTCTAAAAGTTATTCGTTAAAAAAATTATATTATTAAAAAGGATCCTCAAAACATTTTTTTCCATTCCTTAAATACATTGATGAAACATTTATAAAATTACCTCCACGACATGAAAAGATATGATATTCAAAAGAAATGTGATATAAAATAATATTGTTAGCTCCACAAAGCGAAACTATAGGATTGGTGTCCTTGGAGTTGGTGCTCCTAAACTCAAGCTTGGTGCCTTGGATAAGATAGGGTTGAAGCCCCTAAATAGGTGCTTAGCACATCCCAGGTTGGAACCTGGGTGTTTTCATCTAGGGTTGGGGCCCAATCTATATTGTAGTTGATTCATTGTAAAGATTATATTAATAAAAGCATTTATTCCTATCGTTCATTTTGTGTTCTAAATATAATTGATCTAAGTGGTAAAAGTAACAATTGAAAAGAAATATTAATTCACCCCCCCTCTCAATATTTCCAACAAATGTATGATTTAGCCCAAGTTAATGAACTTGTGGTTGTGGACTTGTTGTCTGATGAATCCGTATTCCTCCTTAGCCTATTTGATCCATGGTCTGAATATGTATTACTCCTTCTCCAAACTCATTGTTTTCAGTTTGAGTTGTCTCGTGAAGAATGTTAGTGTATATGCTATTAATATTAGAATTATGCTATTATCATTAATACTCTTTATCATCATGAAGTTGATTCAACATTGCGTCAAAGTCTCACTCATGAGGAGGTCGAACAAGTCTTAAATGATTTCCATGTTGGAGAATGTGGCAGTCATTTATTTGGGTTTGCCATTGTGCAAAAAAATTTGTATCTCAGATATGTTTGCCTTTTGATCTTTAAAGATTGTATCATGGCAGCCCATAAGTGCCACCCTTGTCAAATCTTATTTTAATACTCTAATATCTAGCTCTATTAACTTCATTCTTATACACCTTATTTTAGGTCATAATCGTGTATTAGCCCAAACCGTTATATAAAACATCAAGTTCTATAGTGATATCATTATGGCATGAATAGTTTAGCACTTGAAATAAATAACCACCATCCATCACAATTAATATCAACCCTTCAATACATGAGACTCGCATATTATAATTAGAATTTGTGCACTTCTCTACCCGACATTATTACAGGTCACCCATAATTTGAAACCTCCACTCTCTAATGCAATGGAATTGCATATCAAAATTAAATTGTATTGTCTCCCAATTTTTTCAGAACGAAAAAGCTTCATATTATATGAGAAATATAAGAGTCTAAATTTTAGATACATCAGAGATGGTCTAAAAAAGTCCATAAGACAAAATAGTCTAATGCTTCTATGATCTGCATGGGACAACTAGCCCATCAAAAAAAATAACTAAATGCGACCTATGAACTATAAATTATCGCGGATCATATAGGATAGAGAGGCTATATGTAATAACATAAAGACAACATATGCAGATTGAGGCAAATATATAGATCATCAGAGACTACAAGTCCGGGAATGTGAATTCATGGATCTGGAATGTTTCTCCCTCATAGTAAATCTCTAAATACCATAAACCCGGAGTAGAAAGGAGCCTCGATTTTGAAAGTGCATCCGCTTTCGAATTTTTGTCCCTGCTAATGTGCTCAATAGAACTACCAACCATGTAGCCCCAGTAATGGTTGATCCTATCCCTCCATCCGGCCAGGTGCGGCGCCCATATATGATTTTTCTTTTTTACCGAATCAACCAATATTTTCGAATCTCCAAAAATAACAACCTGCGTTATCTCAAGGAAGATACATAATTTTAAAAGACCAGCAAGTGCGATGGCTTCAGCATTATTATTGGTGTTGAAACCACCGTTCCAATAAGTGGAGAAATGTGTGTATTGTGTTTCAAACAATATATTATAATGAAACTCTACCTCACGATTTATGAGATGTTAACATATGATTTGAATTAATTCAATTAAAGATATATCCACACGTATAAATATACTGAAGCCGAAAAGGTTAGACACATGAAGAAGATAATATCTCAAAATTTTGGCATGGTCATATAAGAAGATCAAGGACTAGCTAATGAAATTACGATAATTGGATGTGGCATTGTTGAAAGTTTTGGCTAAGGACTTTTTTCTGTTATTGGTTTGCACCAAAATTAGAAAAACATATTAAATCCAAAAGAAATATATTACAAATTCCAATTTGCAGGGAAAAAAATTTAACAAATATTTACTACAAAATAATAATAATAGTTTTACATAAAAATGAGAGGCACCTAAAATATATTTTTATTTCTAATAATTTTATTTCAAGTCATTTTAGAAAAATAGTGATGTAATGAGGTTGGAAAATATATTTAGTTCATTTCATTTCCAAATCATTATGTAACTGCTAATGAACTAATTGTCATTTTTATGTGATGTAGGAAGGAGATGTTACCATTTGAAGGGCAAAATATTTTAATTTATATGGAATAAATTATAGTAGAAGAATAATTTGTTTACTAAATTGCCACAAAATCAAAGTGATGCCAATTAATCTAAATTAGCATTGACCCTAAAATTGTTATTAAAGCAACAATTATAAAAATGAAAAAGTTAAACCAACTTTCTGTGAAATAAAAAGGCTCGAAGCCATCAAAGCAAGAAAGTTTTTTTATGCAAGGGTAGGAGATTACACTCAAAAAAAGCCTAGTGGGGTAAATTTTTAGGCAATAAATTGAAGATCAACTCGTAGATTTGTCTCCTACAATGCAAATTCGGTCCATCTTTTCTTATTGTGAATGTAAAAATTTGATTATGTGAATTCCAAACCATTTTTTTATTTCCATTCAATTATACAAATTTGTAAGATCACAATTTAGTCACTGAAATCATTATTCACATACCATGATTGTGTATTAATGTTTCCTTGATGCTTTAATCAATGATTAAGTTATTACATAGAAATATACAATATTTCCTAGGTATTTTTAACATTTAAGTTTTGACTTATTTGCCTTCTTGCAATTTCTAAATTACTTTGATATACGCTATAACTAATTTGTCATGGTGGATATAATGTTTGTTGGAAATAATACTGAGAAGGGGGCGGGGGGTGAATCAGTGTTAGCAAGTCAATAACTTTTCATTTCCATAATTAGATTCATATACGCTACTTCAATTAATAGAACTCGTTTGTACACACAACTGTGTTTAAGGCAACTAGCGTATATCTAGCAAACTTATGATTCAGTTAATTCATCATATGTTGATCTTTAATCAGTGCATCAAAACTTCATTAACCATATAAACAGTAACCAAGTGTAGTAAAAACAGAACAGACCATCACACATAAGAAACACACATGAACACCAAGATATAAGGTGGAAACCCAGAGCGGGACAAAAACCACCTACTGATGTGTTCCTTTTAATATAAGAAAAACTTGTTTACAACCTTGTACTGGCGCAGACTCATACCAATACGCAGACACCCACCTGCAGAAGGCTACAACCTTCTCTCATTCTCCAGCTTCTACTGGAAGGGAGCTACAACCCCCTAGCCCTTGTACTAGCTGATATGTTTACTAGTACGTAGGCGCTAGCCTACTGAAGGCTACAACCTTCACTCGTTTTCCAGGTGCTACTAGAAGGGAGCTCCAACCCCATGGCTCTTGTACTGGCCGATATGTTTACCAGTATGTAGGCGCTGGCCTACAAAAAACCGCTACCTTTTCTCTTCCTCTAGGGACCATGTTTCATAAATTTTCAGACTAAATACTCCGAGAATACAACACCACAATCTGAAAGGCCATGTTTCATCCACTTTTCATACTGGACCCATCAACAACATTGAAGCTCAAAATCAATCACCACTGCAATAGAAAAATTGCATTAACCAATTATTGAATACTCAATCATCAATGCCTGAATCACCCAACAACTGAATCACTGAAGCCCTGTCATCAAAACACAGTCACCAAAACACTAAGCAGAACCCAGAACTCTGCAACAATCACTAGGACCCACTGTAAATTCAGATATCATATTTCATAATGTATACGCTACTCTGATGAGTCGAACCAGTGTGTATACGCGCTTTTATCAAAGCGAACCCGCGTAAAGATATGCAAATACTAACTTAAACACTTCACACCAATTTCAAAATTCAGCCATACCCAGATCATAACATTTGCAGAATAAAACATGCGTCAGTATTCAGATCTAGTCTATCCATGATCAAACCACATAATGATAATACATTCCAAGCCTTAAGATCCTAATCCATCATCCATCATCATCCACATAGGTACATCCTTAGTTCAAATCAAGCAAAGCATCACAAACCCATAACCTGCATACTGGATCTCACACTTCATCAGATATTTAATACGTGCACACTTGGCCTAATGATCTTCTCCTCCTTTTATAGTTTTAGGCCTTTCTCAATACCATGGACCAAAACCACTTAGGACCAATACCTTGGACCAAATACCTAGAGTCAATACCTCGGACCAGATACCTTGGACCAATACCATGGATCGAAATACCATGGACCAAATACCTTGGACCAAAACTTGGTTTTCCAAGATATACGTGCTTTTCCTTCTATGAAAGTGCGTGTGTACATTATACGCTCCTTTTGGTCTGGTAATCCGCGTGTATACGCTCTTTTGTCAAGGTGAACCTGCATATACCTCTCTTTATTCATTCTTTATAGTATGATCATTAATTCTTTGCTATTGATCTGCTGCACTATGATTTGTCATCTAAGTTGCCATCAAGGACAACACCTGTATCATAATGCCAACAATCTCCCCCTTTGGATTTGATGGCAACAACAACACCAAGACTGTGTATACCTCTCTTTATTCATTCTTTGTACTCTGATCATTAATTATTTGCTATTGACCTGTTGCACTATGATCTGTCATCTGAGTGAATTTCCATCAAGGACAACACCTGTATCATAATGCCAACAATCTCCCCCTTTGGACTTGATGGCAACAACAACACCAAGTCACTCTCCCCCTTTGACATTAAGGGCAAAGGGCAGACCAAGATATTCTCTCCCTTTGATATACATTATGTTGTCCATACTCCTCCTGATTACATGCTGAAATCTTTGATTGAGCTCCCCCTTTATACATGCTAAGATGTATCAATCCGTCTATGCTCCCCCTGAGCACATGCAGACTCTGCAAAAATATTTTTCAAAAGAATAACATGACTCTACAACTCAACTAAGTGAGTATGACCTTCCTATCACCAATGACTCATACATACATCAATCTCCAAACCAAGTCCACACCAATTTTGACTCATCCACGCAACCAAGTGGGGATATACCAAATGTTTATACATGACTGACATAGAAAATATTACATCATCCTTCTCATGCATAGTGGGGTTACAACTTAGGTCTTTTTATGACCTTTACATCAAATGATATAAGGACAACCGATCTAAACAAATCACGAAAGTCATCAACAACTATTATACACCATATGATCTTCACCATCAGCTTTTGTCAACAACATCCAGACCTGTAACCTGCAATACCATTCTCTTGGCCAACCAACAATAATATGCCACTTAAGTGACCATCCATAAATCTGATTTGAATACCAACAATGTGACCCCAAGTATCATAGCAAGATGTATCATTTAGCCACATAAGAATCATCACCAAAGACTTTTAACCATAATGCCAACAATGCATTATTCGATGCATATGCTCCCCTTGAACTTGTTCCATTTGTTTACTGTCATATCTGATAATGCATATATCAGCAATAAATATCAAGGTATCATCATCAATCAAATATACATCAAGTTAGTTTATGAGGATCAAAAGCACTTCTAAATAATATCTTATGAGTACCAACACATTTCCACATATCATCAACAGATTGTAACCATCATCAAACAGAGCAAATAATTGACTAAACCATATCAGACCCTTTTTCCTGAGTTTGTCCCTCTGCTTTTCCTCAAACCAACATATACGCGACTGTGTAGCTTCGAACTCGCGTATATATGCGACTTGTCTTCATGAAACTTGCGTATGAGATTTAGAACACTGAAGTTTCACACTTTCAGCTCCCTCTGAGTCTATTATGTCTGTATACTCTACTATGCCACATCTTTCTGACCGTACTTCCTTTTTCTTCCATATCTTTGAGTGTGATGATGCATTCGCCTTTTGGTATGGTGCCCAAAATCTTCTGCATTCCTTTGCTATATGTCCAAGCTTGTTACATGCATAACATCTTACATGTTTCATATTTCTTTTGTAGCAGTGAATGGCTTTGTGACCAAACATATTGCAAGAAAAACAATATCCCTTGAAGTCCCTAGAACGTGATGATCTTTCTGTGCGACGATCTTGAACCATTCTACTTCTGCATCTCGCTGCAACAAGTCCAAGATTATGACATACATAACACTCAATATTATTAATCTGAGAAAATAACCAACTATCACTTCCATAGTTTGGAGTAAAAATTTTTCTTTGAAGGGTTTCTTTCCTTGGTTGTTGATGGGGTTGACCTATTATCTCCTTGTTGAGCATTTCAGGTTTTGCATTAGAGTTCCTTGCCTCACCCTATGAGCTAGATTCACCTTCAACAGATTCATAAAAACCAAGACTAGTTTTGATAGCAGGAGATCTTTAACTACTAAAAATATCATCCAAAATCATAGTATTGTCTTGAAACCATAACAGTTTATCCTTTTCTTCTAATTTACTTTTTAAGATATTTACCTCAACCTGATGTTGTTCTTCCTTTTCCAGATATTGCTTCTTCAAGATTTCTTCAGCGTTTCTTCCTTCTTCCACTTGTTACCTTAATTTGAGAATCTCATTTTCTTGTTCTTTATCTGCTTGAGGTAGTTTTTCATTCTGCTTATTTTTTAATGATATCACTTCATCCTGCAGCGTTTGACGTACTTTGAAGGCACACTCCAGCTGAGCTTTTAATCTGGTAACTTCTTCTTGAGGGCACACTCCCTTTTGTTAAATAGATCTTGTTGATCTATGATTTTATTTGATGTTTCATTTGTTTGTTCATCTTCAATCTGAGGTGATTCAGAATCTAAATCCTTGCTTCTCCTGCTGTCATTGTTCCTTTGAGTTGCGTTCTACTTCTTAGGCGCTTTCTTCTTTAGCTTCTTTCCCATTGTTCTACGGATCTCCTTCAAGTGATCAAGCTTCTACCAAAGGACCTACTCCAATTCCAATTGTTGGAAGTAATACTGAGAGCGGGGAGTGAATCAATATTAGCAAGTCAATAACTTTTCATTTCCATAATCAGATTCATATACGCTACTTCAGTTAATGGAACTTGCGTGTACACGCAACTGTGTTTAAGGCAACTAGTGTATATCCAGCAAACTTATGATTCAGTTAATTCATCATATGTTGGTCTTTAAGCAATGTATCAGAACTTCATTAACCATATAAACAATAACCAGGTGCAGTAAAAATAGAACAGACCATCACACATAAGAAACACACATGAATACCAAGATATAAGGTGGAAACCTAATGCGAGACAAAAGCCACTTGTTGTTGTCTTCTTCTTAATATAAGAAAACCTTGTTTATAATCTTGTACTGGCGCGGACTCATACCAGTACGCAGGCACCCACCTGCAAAAGGCTATAACCTTCTCTCGCTCTCCAGCTTCTACTGGAAAGGTGCTATAACCCCCTGACTCTTGTACTAGTCGATATGTTTACTAGTACGTAGATGCCAACCTACTGAAGGCTACAACCTTCACTCGTTTTCCAGTTGCTACTAGAAGAGAGCTCCAACCCCCTGGCTCTTGTACTGGCCGATATGTTTACCAGTATGTAAGCGTCGGCCTACAGAACGTTGCGACCTTCTCGCTTCCTCCAGGGACCACGTTTCATAAATTTTCAGACTGAATACTCCTAGAACACAACACCACAATCTGAAAGGCCACGTTTCATCCAATTTTCATACTGAACCCATCAACAACATTGAAGCTCAAAATCAATCACACTGCAATACAACCATTGCATTAACCAATCATTGAATACTCAATCATCAATCCCTAAATCACCCAACAACCGAACCACTAAAGTCCTGTCATCAAAACACAGTCACCAGAACACAGAGCAGAACTCAGAACTCCGCAACAATCATTAGAACCAATTGCAAATTCATATATCATATTTCATAATGTATACGCTACTCTGATGAGCCGAACCAGCGCGTATACTTGTTTTTATCAAAGCGAACCCGCATACAAATCTGCAAATACTAACTTAAACACTTCACAGCTATTTTAGAATTTAGTCATACACAGATCATAACATTTGCAGAATAAAACATGCGTTAGTATTCAGATCTAGTCTATCCATGATCAAACCACATATTGATAATACATTCCAAGCCTAAAGATCTCGATCCATCATCCATCATCATCCACATAGGTGCATCCTTAGTTCAGATCAAACAAAGCATCACAAACCCATAACTTGCATACTAGATGTTAGGCCCCTATACTACCAGTGTAACCCCTTATTGTTATTAGTACAACCCACTTATTATATTGATGTACCCATGTAGTGGCCATATTGTTACTATTGTGGCCAATAGAAGCCCACTATTGTTATTATTGTGCCCTTACATTATTATGGTTATGTCGGCTCTGATTATGTTATGACCCCTTAGACTCCTATATATAGAAAGCAGGTCTTTTCATTTGTATCATCCAAGAATTGTTCATTTATGTAATGTAAAGGAGGTTGCCCCCTCGAAGAGGCTGAATTCTAAGGCGTTGATCTATCTTTTCTATCTTTTCTTGAACCGGTTTCATAACATTTGGTATCAGAGCTTTGGATTTTAGGATTTTGCTGCTCCAAATAGGTCATTGTGGCATTTTCACTATAACATTTTTTCTACGACGTTTCAGAAGTGAAAAAAAAAAACCCATTTGAGACAAAATCGTGTTGAACCTCGGGTCCGAATTTCAAAGCTTTTCGCGCTATATTTGCGGAAATATGCTCTGAGGAAGTTGGTCTTTTTGCAGACTCTTGAATTACATTCCAAACAGGTGACCTAGGAAAATCGTCATAACCTTCTCTCTGAGCATCGGATTGAAATTTTGTAAGAAGGTACAGAAAGAGGACGGACTATAGTTTCTTGTATATATTTTTCAGTGCCAAAGGTCGAAACAGTGACACGTGGCACTTCATATAAGTTCACTCTTCTGGAAAGGTCTATAATCAAGTCATCTTGGGAGATTGTATATAACTCTTTCTTGGAGAATCCAATTTGGATCAGACTAGTGGCATTGGAAAGAGGACGCAGAGGGCTACTACAGGTCACAATTTCAAAACTTAAAGATCCAAAAGTACAGAGTTACAATCATTTCAAGATCGAGCTCCTAAAATCAAGAAAAAAGCAAAATGAGGAAGTTTGATGGCAAGGATCCCTTAAATTGAATACTTCAGATGGAGCAATATTTTGATCTACATGGTGCACCACTGTTACAAAAGGTATGTATTGCATCTTCATATTTAGAACCGGATCAATTTTTATGGTATGAAAGGCTTTGTT
>APFE030250658.1:2563-22074 GCA_000404065.3 Pinus taeda | reverse complement strand
TACCCCACTCTTCGCAAAGGTGCATGCGCTCTGACTTTGTAACCCACTGAGAACCCCACTGAGAACGCTACATAGATGGTATGGAACACTAGAGAAATGGTATGATTACGACCCATTACAGAGATATTATATATATTATTAAATGTCCGGAAGGTATTAAGGTCAAATTTAAAATATATATAAGTTGGTGATATTATATATATTATTAAATGTCCGGAAGGTATTAAGGTCGAATTTAAAATGTATATAAGTTGGTATTTTTTATTTCATGATCAATCTTTTCCAGTGATATCATGGCAAAGAACACAAGTAGTTAAAACTTTGGAGCTAAAAAGACTTTTATTTTTTATTAAGTTATTTGGTGGTGCCTTTCATTAATCAGAAAAAATATTACATTGATTTTACATTGATTTACACATTTTCTGCAAGAACCCCACTGAGAACGCTACATAGATGGTATGGACCACTAGAAATGGTATGATTACGACCCATTAAGAGAATATTATATATAATTATATATATATATATATATATATAATTATTAATACTGTCCGGAAGGTATTAAGGTCGAATTTAAAATGTATATAAGTTGGTAATTTTTTATTTCATGATCAATCTTTTCCAGTGATATCATGGAAAAGAACACAAGTAGTTAAAACTTTGGAGCTAAAAAAACTTTTATTTTTTAGTAAGTTATTTGGTGGTGCCTTTCATTAATCAGAAAAATATTACATTGATTTACACATTTTCTGCAAGTGGTTTGCCCAGTGGAGAACCAGGTCTATTAAGGTCTATTAATTTTTAAAGTTATTTGGTGCTGCTTTTCATTAATCAGAAAAATATTACATTGATCCACACATTGTTCATTGGTTTGCCGAGGGCTATTAACTATGTGTTCATTAAGTATCCAAATATTACATTGATCCACACATTGTTCATTGGTTTGCCGAGGGCTATTAACTATGTGTTCATTAAGTATCCAGTCCAAAATTTAAATATCAACAAAATTTTCGAAGTCACAAAATAAAAACATATCAACAAAATTTTCAAAGTCACAAAATAAAAACATCAACATCTGTCCAATAGTCTAGAACCACATTACATACTATATCATCAAACATGCAAATGAAAACTAAGAGTTGGAAGAATTCACCCCATGGAAGATACCAATAGTAAATTATTAATTTTATCTTTTAATTTAATTTTATTTGACCAAATCAATATCTTTATATCTGTCTTACAACATCTTTTCTTGTATGCTAAGAAGTCTTTCAGTGAAAATCACATAAGAGAAAAAAAATTGTCAATGCTTTTTGAACAATTAAATCAAATTAACGAGATGTAGAGAGATGTTTTCTAGCTATTATAATATAACAGCTAGTTTTGACTAAGAATTATTATTGAGTGATAAACATTTTTAAATTAACAGTTGGAAATAGTTATAAATAATATAATTAAATTTAATCTTTATTATAATTATTAATATTTTAATAATAATAAAAGTCCATATAAAAATAACTAAAATGAAATAATAATATGGTTAAACTAATAAGTGAATAAAATAAATAACATTAAGAAAAAAGACAAATTTAAAAATAAAATAAAATAAATAGAAATCATGAATTAAATTAGTTTTATTATTATTAATATTAATATTTAAATAAAAAAAGTCATAGAAATAACTAAAATTGAATAATATGGTCAAATTTAATTGTTTTAAACCATAAAACTAAATAATAATAATAAAATGTATTAAAAAAACTAAACTAAACTAAAAAAGCAAAGATCCAACCCCTATTAAAAGGTATTGGATCCCTGCCTTGTCTTCCTTAGTTTAGTTTAGTTTTTTTAATATATTTTATTTATTATTATTATTATTATTATTTTATTTATTAGTTTTAAGTAAAACATAAATGGTTATGATAAATATTAAGTGAAATATAAATGAAGGATATATATATATACTTTAAAAACCATTATGACTAATTTTCAATAAAAAGAAAAAATAGTAAACAAAGTCATTAAAAAACACTAACAATTTTAAAAAAGAAAAGATAATCAACAAAAATTTTCAAAAAGAAAAAATAATAAACAAAATCATTAGAAAAAACAATGATAATCCTATGAAAAGGAACTTGCCTTGATGTGATCATTATGAATTATACCTATAATGAAACTTATATGGGAAAAAACAATTACAATGATGGAATGAGATTAATTTTAATCAATATTTTGTTTTAAATCAATACAAACATTTATTTTATTGTAATAGTTAATGTTAGTGATTTTTTTTATTTTATTGTAATAGTTAATATTAGCTACTCTTTTAAGTAAGATGTGCAAGTAAATCAAGGGTGACCACCAAGTGAAATGAGGGTATTCAAGTATGTGCAAGGACAAGATCAAATTAACCAGATGTAGAGAGATGTTTTCTAGCTATTATAATATAATAGCTAGTTTTTACTAAGAATTATTATTAGTGATCAACATTTTTTAATTAACAATTGACAAATAGTTATGAATAATGAATTAAATTAATCTTATTATTATAATTATTAATATTTTAATAATAATAAAAGTCCATATAAAAATAACTAAAATGAAATAATAATATGGTTAAACTAATAAGTGAATAAAATAAATAACATTAAGAAAAAAGACAAATTTAAAAATAAAATAAAATAAATAGAAATCATGAATTAAATTAGTTTTATTATTATTAATATTAATATTTAAATAAAAAAAGTCATAGAAATAACTAAAATTGAATAATATGGTCAAATTTAATTGTTTTAAACCATAAAACTAAATAATAATAATAAAATGTATTAAAAAAACTAAACTAAACTAAAAAAGCAAAGATCCAACCCCTATTAAAAGGTATTGGATCCCTGCCTTGTCTTCCTTAGTTTAGTTTAGTTTTTTTAATATATTTTATTTAATTATTATTATTATTATTTTATTTATTAGTTTTAAGTAAAACATAAATGGTTATGATAAATATTAAGTGAAATATAAATGAAGGAATATATATATACTTTAAAAACCATTATGACTAATTTTCAATAAAAAGAAAAAATAGTAAACAAAGTCATTAAAAAACACTAACAATTTTAAAAAAGAAAAGATAATCAACAAAAATTTTCAAAAAGAAAAAATAATAAACAAAATCATTAGAAAAAACAATGATAATCCTATGAAAAGGAACTTGCCTTGATGTGATCATTATGAATTATACCTATAATGAAACTTATATGGGAAAAAACAATTACAATGATGGAATGAGATTAATTTTAATCAATATTTTGTTTTAAATCAATACAAACATTTATTTTATTGTAATAGTTAATATTAGTGACTTTTTTTATTTTATTGTAATAGTTAATATTAGCGACTCTTTTAAGTAAGATGTGCAAGTAAATCAAGGGTGACCACCAAGTAAAATGAGGGTATTCAAGTATGTGCAAGGAAATCAAGAGTGAAGGTATTCAAGGTATTTAAACGAAGGTAATGAAATATTAATTAATCAATAATAAGAAATATTATGAGAAATGACACAAAGCTTTTACATTCCTCCTTAATGAGGTTCATAAATTTTGAACCTGCTTTTACATTCCTTAATGAGGTTAATAAATTTTGAACCTTAGATCATATGATGAAATGAAATGGATCCTTTCTTGATAGAAAAAGAATCTTATAAGGAATTCTCTAAACTGGTTTGGTGCTACTATAATGTGAAATGGCTACAAATAATAATCTGTTCAAGTTGGGCTTGAAATATTTGACTCAGCATCCTTTTATGTGGGTTGAAATAGATGAGCCAGCAAATAGTTGAACCAGCATCATTTTATGTATCTAATTGGAAGCACTTGTCAAAATATACATCTTACATGCATGTGGCTTGACTGATGATGTTAAGCTGCCCTTATATGTTCTCGCCAGAGTCTTGTGCTGTAAATTACCAATAATGCTATTAGTAATGTTGAAAGTCTTTCTGCAGAGCTTATCCTAATATCCACTCCAGTCACATATACACGCCAAGAAATGACTACATTCATGCAGAACAAGGATACACTTCAGAATTAGAATGCATTTAATGTAAAAGTTCAAACCTTTCTGGTATATTTATTCTAGCCTGTAAAATATACCTTCCACAAATTTCTAATTTGGACTTCATGGGAAGATTTGAGGCCAATATCTTCCCATTTGGCTGATAATTGAAGCTCTTGACTCTCTTCTATTAATAGGATTAGCACCATACGATTGTTGGATAAAGGACCTGCCCATACCTGTAAGCAAACAGGCATTAAGAGAAAGATACACATTACATTACAAAACAATCGAGATAGAGTAACATAAATAGATGGTCGGGAAAGGAAAGATATTAAATTATAGGGAACCATCACTCATCTTTTCCATGATACCTCCATATTGTCATTGTTGTAGACTTTCTTGCCTTGTACTCCCAATGGATCTACACATGATAACGATAACACAAAAGCATGAGGTGTCAGCCTAGTAAAAATGATGAGTGTTAACTACTTGGACTACACCTTGAAAGAAGCATATATATTATAATTGCAGTTAATAGAAGCATATATATTATAATTGCAGTTAATGGTTGATCACAAATTCCAAAAGTTCTCTCACCTTGATTGACTGCAATCACCTCTGCATTGCTGAGGATCTCCACAATCCCAGAACTCATAGATCTCACATCACACCCTATCAAAAATGGTGTCTGCATATAGCTATGCATGATTCAATGGTAAAAAAGGGTTTAATTTAACTTGGTACAATAGAGTAGAATATTTAAGGGAAAGGCCGATATCATCATCATCATATCAGCAGGAACAAAGAACAAGATATGATAAGTACCTTCATCAGTGCCCAGAGGCTGAAATGTGATCGGTATTCTTCTCTGGTTAATTTTCCATTTCCTACCTCCAACATGTCAGGATCTGATCCACAGAATGCCCAATGAATCACTTGGAATAGCATTGATCAAAAAGTAAAATGATATATAGTAACCAGTTTTATATCTGGCATAGAAATTGGAATGCAGACCTACCATTCCATCCACCTGGTCCTGCATAATGTGCCCATCTGTCATTCAGATCCACTCGAGAAGCTATGCTGCACCAGATGAACCATTCAGTTGGCCCCAGGCCAAAAACAATCAGTCCAACATACAATGTTCTCTGACTATTTACAAGTAGATCAATCCATGAAGTGGGTGTGACAGTAGAGCCTATGATCACCTAATCCAACTGTTGTTAATGTCTTGTGTCATCCTCCAGCTATTTCCAACTTCGGCTCCCCAGGTAGCAGGATGATCTCTTCCCCTGCAAAAAGAACAGTTTGCATCTGAAGATATCAAACTTATGACATCAATGATTGAGAAATATAGAACTTATTACTGATTTCATAAAGATCTACTGAAATCAAAACCTACCATTCACACAATGAATAAAATATTGGATGTCCTGTTCTCAGAAGTGCATCCCTCATTCTTGGGTACCTAGAATTTAACACAGATTCAATTTCCCAATTCCTGGATCCCCAAATAAACCGCATTCTCTTTCCTGTTGCAGTCAGTAGTTAAATTCTAATAATGATATTACACAATGAATAAAATATTGGATGTCCTGTTCTCAGAAGTGCATCCCTCATTCTTGGGTACCTAGAATTTAACACACAGATTCAATTTCCTAATTCCTGGATCCCCAAATAAACCGCATTCTCTTTCCTGTTGCAGTCAGTAGTTAAATCCTAATAATGATATTAATTAGGCAAAGTTACAGTTTTACATAGCCCTAAAACTAATCCGGCAGCTTCTTAAAGAACAAGAACCACAATCCACTTAAGAAATAGAGATGGACCATCAGGAAACAATCAACAAATTTGAAGTTTGTTAACAGAAAGGATTGAATGCATTCTTTACTTCCAATCGATGAACACCCACCCTTTCAAAGGGGATGATAACTGCAGAGACAAAGAATTACATAGCAAGCAGTAAAGAATTGAGAAGAGAATGGTAGATAGCCTGGAAATTTGAGTGTTGTCGAGGCTGGAAAGGAACAGTTAATGATCCATCAAATATAAGAGAGTTGGACTGAAGATTAGAAACAGAAACTTACAGGTGCATTATTTTTGGAATTAGAAAATACTTTTGAAAAATATCATCACCTGTCATGCCTCAGGCAAACAATCCAAACATTAAAATCATTAAAATCAGACAGCGTAATACATGGGATAGGGCAACTTGAATGTTCTGTCCCCAACAGCATATCCAGTCAGATCGTTCCACTGATCGCCGGATTTCCCTAAAATCCTAAACCCATCTTGCTCAATATTCAATCTCCTCTTAGATTTAAAAACCATAGCGCTCTTCTCATAATCTTCTGGCTCCTTGCAGCACAAATAAACCATTAATCTCATGAACAGAAGTCTTTCTATGCATTACCGATCAAAGCCAGACATTCCAAACTCACAGAGACACATCGAAGAAACGAAATTGGTAAATGCATCGTTGGTTGCAGAGATCACCTCAGCAAAATTGCCTCCCATGAATGATAACTAGCCAGGGCCAGATTCTTCTCAGTGCCATTCCTCTCGCAGTCGTACCTGGCCGATAATAGAAAGATCTTGAACCCCAATTCCAGCAGATGGTTGTACAAACTACGACTATCAGGCAATGGCGGGGCCTCTGCCAAATCCGACCACTATATAAAAGCACCATCATCGGCGCCCTCTCCTCTGCAAACGGGGAGGCCCCAAAAAAATTGGGGTAAATAAAGCAGAGGGGAAAGGTGTTTGTTAATTGGTTCTGCCAAATCTGCCCACTTTATGAAAGCAGCATTCTTCATCCCCTTCTCTGCATACCGTAGGCCAGAAAAAAGGAAAAATTGCAGAGGGGAAATGCATTTGAAAAACCGATATGCAGGCGAACACACACCAGTCTTGCACTGTTGCGCCAAGTTGCAAACCCAACCCAGATGGAAGCATCTAATAAACAGATCTTGCAGCGAACCGTTTCTGTGACTAATGGGTAACCACTTTCATCAAACGATTGAAAATTTTGCAATCGTCTAACATACAATCTTGTGGTGCACAAGATGACAGGTGTGCAGAGAGGGTGGTTGATTTCATAAGGAAACGCCGTACGGCGTAATTATTAATTTTTAAGGAAACACATACATGAATGATATTATTTTGGGATAAGCTAGAAAAACTCATCGTCCATGAAACTCTATGCAAAGTCAATTGTGTAGATTTTAAATATATAAAATTTTAAGAGTTTTTAGTATTCTATTTCCACTATAACTTTTTTGGGTCTTAACTATTTAGAAATAAACTTATATGGTGCACTAAAATACATGAAGACCTACAATCTTTAAAAGGTGGAGGAGGGAGGATTGTTTGATAATGTTAAAACCCTTTTAGGTTGTACTAATAGAAGACTTTGTAATTTAAAAGGTAAAATGACTTCTATAATTTAACACACACATATAAGCTTATAAATTATGAAAAATAGTCGTGTACAAGAACAATTTCTTCTCTACAACTTCACAATTTTTTGTAGAAAGACTCCATCATATAGATACTTAAATATTATACTAAAGGAAACATATGCATTGTATTTTGCATGGAAAATAACATAAAAACTTTAAGAAAAATCAAAAATCACATAATTAAGCACAATTTCTAAAAATAAAATTATATATTATTAAAACCAACCCATTTCCTACATTTAATTTTTTTACATCATCTTCGAATTCATTGCATAAGTACCTCTAATTATAGCACCAATTCCACATATTTTTGTTTTCCCAAACTTGCATTTCCATTAACATGTCATGTGATGCCATCATTAGCATGCACCCACAAAGGGCTCCAAATTTATAGGGCAGCCACTGCGTAGAATCAAGAAGACTTGAAACAAAACCAAAGAATATATTATTTTGATTTGGCGAGGTGTGCAATAAAAGGTCATGAAGGATATAAGATCTATAACTTAAAAAATTAATTGAAGGATCTCTTTGCAAAATTCAATGGAAAGGAAAAGCAAATTTCAATTTGAGTTGAGAAAACTCAAGATAAATGTAGTTGTCCTTAGCACTCTTGTTCAACAAGCTCATCATGTCTATGTTCTAGAGAAGGAAATTAGAGAAATTATGTTCACATGGCCATTAAATCTAACCAATGCTCAATTTATGTGGCATTAGGGGGCATACTCTACTACACATATGGATTTTTAATGCTCAATAGTAATGAAGAAAAATATAGTCACTTCAACATTTTGTCGAATATATCACTAAAAGTGAGGCTCCTAATGAATAGCTTTTTCCTCTATTCTCTTTTGAATATACACAGAGTATTTCATTTCATTGAATTTTTTTATAAAGTATATTCTTAAAAATAATTGAAATATTTATGTATTGGAAACTTATTTTTCTTGCAATAGACACCCTTATTCAGTTAGTAACTATTATTTTTATTCTAATATTTTTTTCCCCAATTTTCATTAATAATAAAATATATTTCAAACTTCATTAGGTTTATAATTGTTGTATTTTTATCTAGTTGTGCTATTTCTCAACCAATGCTTGTGCTAATTCTATGTAAACCTATGTCACATTTATTTAACCAATACCAAGAGTATTAAAATCATCTTACTTCTCTATATGCTATTATCAATGACTAAATATTTGTTTATACAATCTTTATCATTATATATTTCTTACAAGGAAATGGTGTCAAGTATTTATACCCTAGAACAAGTACATAAAAGTCACAACTACACTTTCTATTTATCTATGAATAAACAATAAAAAATAATAATTATAAACATACAAAGTCTTAACAAAATCTATTAGTGATGGTCACAACTAATTTGAGGTGTGCATATCTTAAGGATTTGTATGGGGGATATTATTTTCTTATGAAGCATAATGTTAAGTAAATGACACAATTTACTACTCTCCATAGAATTATGATATTGTAGAAGAAAAAACCATAGTGTAAACAAATGGAAACCTTGTCCATGGCCTTAGCCTTGCGCGATTTCAAGTGAATCCACAAGAAAATCACATTAGTGATTTGAATAAAATAGATAAACATGATAAAAGTTTGATGCCTTAGTTGACAACTTGGATTTCTTTGCCCATTGTCAAGGTATGCCATGGACAAGTTGTATTTCCCTCTCCATAGACTATATGCACCATATATAGTGGAAATTCATGCTAGTTGAATGCACCAACATAGGCTCGGTAGAGAAATTGGCTAGAAAAGGAGAGAAATATGACACAAGTATCCTCATTTTCAAAGATGATGGACATGAGTGGTTTATAGAGATTGATGAATTAGCTATCTCGACTATATATGGAACAATGAAGTTGGAAAGTCTGCACTTAGTGGTTGCGATGGATGGTTGATGTTCCTTTTGACACAAGTAACTAATTATCACAATCATGAGATACACTCATTTATAACACAACATTGGATATGAATTCGTCTGTGCACATTGATGAAACATACTTGGGTTCTTTGATTGGATTAGCTAGAGGGTTTTAGGTAGGCATATCCATATTTATGAGGATTGGGCCAATCCAGGTGAATTTGATGGATAAAGAAAACTAAGTTAAATAAATGGACCAATATGTGTTGGATAAATGGTAGGTTGACTTAGGATGATTTGAATAGATAAATTGAGCACATTTATGAAAACTTTGATGCACTTGGGAATGTTATGGGTGAATTACCAGGTGCGATTATTAGACATGGATAGTCGATAAACAAGTCAATAAGGTAATTAAGTTTTTTTTTTGGGCACATGGGATCACTTTATAATGAATGGGATTTCAGGTACAAAGCAAGATCCATATAAAAGGACACCTCAAAACTACTAAAGCATAAAAATATATTAAACAAAGTCTTTCGTTAGCAATCACATGAGAGAATTTTTTTGGCTAACGCGTTTCGAACCAACAAGTGTGGTTCATCATCAAGACTAGATGAAGAGGCAGAGCATGGCAAAGGCTTAAATAAGAGAGCAATGTAGAGACATCATTTCAAGTACATCTATATTAAACGGACAATTTTTGAAAAATATTTAAATAATGATATTTATTTCATTAATTTATTAAAATTATTAATAGGTAACTGCTATATTAAATGACTATTTTCAAGAAACAATATTTAAATTAATTTATTAAACCAGAATACCTAGTTCTTGAAAATAATATTTAAATAATGATATTGTTTATAAATTATTAAAATTTATATGTACGACTATAATTAAATGATAGTTTTTGAAAAATAAAATTAATTTATAAAAATCAAATATTACTAGTTTTTGAATTAATTTATTAAAACCAAATATTCTGTGTTAGAGCTGAAAAAGGTCCTAGTGCTAAGAAACATACCAAAGATTTATTTTCTGGTGTTCATCTTCCTTTTATCCAAGGGACCACTGACAAGATTGCAAGGATCCTAAGGAAGCATAAGGTGGCTTCAACCTTTTGGAATTTAAATACCATCCAAGCTCCCTTAGATCTATAAAAGACCCAGTAGACCCCAAGAATGTGAATGATGTTTATGTTATCCCATGCTCTTGTGGGACTCCCTACATTGGTGAGACTGGTCACTCGATTAATCAAAGGATTCGTGAGCATGCTGCTGACATCAAGCATTGCACGACCCGCTCCTCTGCTTTGGAGGAGCATGCAAATAAATCTAAGCATTACATCTGCATTGAGGAGGTCCAAGTCATTACTAAGGTTAGTCATTTCCATCATTGTAAATTGAGGGATGCCCTAGAAATTGAAAAAAGACCCAATAATTTGAATAGAGATGACGGTTGGAATATTAGTAGAAAAATGGGTCCCTGTCTTGTCCTCCTAGTTTTTTACGCTTATTTTCAGGATTTAATTTGTTTTTTTGTCTATCTACGTAGGCATTGGCATCCTTCTTATAGTATTTGTTGTTGATTTATTCTTCATTACAGTTTATTTTCTTGATCCTTCATTTTTTTTTTATCATCGTATTCGTCTTAACTCCTTTTAGTATTTTTGTTATTTGTTTAATGGGCCTTAGCCCCATATTTTATTATTGACCTAGTTTTATTTATTCGTTATTTTTTCTTTGGATATATATATGTTTCTCGTTTATTTATTTAGTTTTATATATGTTTATTTTGACTTGTGCATATTTTTGTTTTATTTTATTTATTTTTCCATTAATTATTTTTAATTTATTTTATTTTACTTCCATTAGTTATTTTCTTTATCAAATGATCTTGTCTGGCTTAGGGTCTTCACTCGTTTTGATAAATTTTGACTCCCCTCCTTTAAAGTTTGACTTGATTATTTATTTATTTATTATAACTGAGCTTGTTTAAATATAGCAGGTTGCTTATTATATTTGTTTTTAATCAAGAACTATATCTCAGGTTAGAATATTTATTTCAAAACTAGCCATTGTAATATGCCGTACAATAATTTTAATAATTAATTTAATTTATTTTCAAACTATCGTTTAATATAGCCGTTTTACCTATTGAATATTTTTATAAATTAACGAAATATACTATAATTAATTCTAAAACTACGTACATAATTAATATTTTAATAATAAACTAATTCATTATAATTATTTTTCATAGAAACTAGTAATGTTTGGTATCATTAATTTATATATTATTTTTCAAAGTCTAGCGTGTAAGGATAGTTTGCTTACTATTAATATTTTTAATAAATAATGAATAATCATTTTATATTTTCAAAACTAGCCGTTTAATATAGCCATTACTTAATAATATTTGTTTTTCATATGTTAATAAAGTAATATTATAATTTAAACATTATTGTTCAAATATAGTCGTTACTTGAAATTATGTCTCTACATTGCTCTCTATTTAAACCTTTGTCACAGTCTGCCTCTTCATGTGGTCCTGATGATGAACCACACTTGTTGGTTCGAAACACGTCGGCCAAAAAATTCTCTTATGTGATTTCTACCGAAAGACTTTGTTTAATATTTTTTCTATGTTAGCAAAATCCCCATGGTTTGCTAACATAGCTAACTAGTTAGTCACCGGAAAAATACCACCTCACTTATTCGCTTGTGAAAAGCGAAATATCATTCAGAAAAGTGCTTTATATTCTTAGATACAGGGAGACCTCTTTTACACTAGACCAGATCTTGTTATTCATAGATGTGTGAGAGAGCAAGAAATGTTTGATATCTTAAAATTTTCCCATGATGAATCTTGCGGTGGCCACTTCGCTAATAAACGAACTGCATATAAAATTTTATGCACTGGCTATTTTTGGCCTTCCTTGTTTAAGGATGCCAAGTAATATGTTAGGCATTGTGATAGTTGTCAACGGATGGGTCAACCTGTTCAAGCCAATAAAATTCCTTTATCTCCTCAAGTTATGATTAAGCCCTTCGAAAAATGGTCTATTAATTTCGTAGGACCCATAAATCCCACATCTTTAAATAAAGAGCATATATTGGCTTGTATTGATTTTGTTACTAAATGGGTAGAGGCTAAAGCTGTTGCTTTTTCCATTGAGAAAGTTGTTGTTGATTTTCTATTTAGTGAAATTACTAAATTCGGTGTTCCTAGAGAAATTGTTTCTGACAATGGAGCGCAGTTTGTTTCTAACTTGGTACAAGAAGTCATGTATCAATATAAGATTTGGCACAGGAAATCTACACCATACCACCCGCAAGAAAATGGCCAGGTGGAATCTACAAACAAGGTGATCGAATCCATCCTCACCAAAACAGTAAACATGCACATGAAGGATTGGGCCACCCGATTTCCTAAAGCCTTATGGGCTTATCGAACCACTTGGAGGAACAACACGGGACATACACCATATGAGCTGGTGTACGGAAAACAAGTCCTTTTCCCGATTGAATTTTAGATAAAGACTTTCAGAACTGCAGTTCAATTGGGTCTAGATCTCTCGGAAGCACACCAATAGTGTCTATTGCAGCTAAATGAGTTGGATGAATTTCGAAGGGATGTTGTTCAACAGAATATTTTAGTGCAGCAGCAATGCAAGAAGTGGCATGACAAGTTTATCAAGAAGAAACAGTTCCAACTAGCTCATTGGGTACTTCTCTATGATTCTAGATTTAAACATTTTAAAGTGAAGTTCCATACTCGTTGGATGGGACCATATGAGGTAATTCAAGTTTTCGACAATGGGGTTGTAGAAGTCAAAACTATTGATGGGAAAAATTAAATTTTCTTTATGAATGAGCATAGGCTTAAAGCATACTTTCAGCCTCTCACAAAGGAAGATTTCATGCAGTAGTCCGAAATTCAGTTGGTAGGTGGCTATGTCGGCCTATTGTGATCTTATTTCTTCTCTCTTGAAATAAAGTTTAAATAAAATCCAATAATAATAATAATAATAAATAAATAAATAAAAGGGTAAATATTTTTTTCCTGTGATTGTGAAAATCAGTTTTACTGACATGATTGTAAAGGATCAACCTGAAAAACTAGTTTGCTGGCAGGAAGATCAAATTCTAATAAAATGGGAATGTTGCTTGATTTTTAGATGTGTTGACTATCACGAAGAAGAAGTAGGTTGAAGTGCAGGAACCAAGTCCTTATCCAGGTTTGGGATAGTTGGCATGGAAATTTTTATGCAAGCAACACTCAATTCGCGTTGCATTTAGTTTTCGGATCAACATTATACAGGAAGATTTCAGGTGAAATTCTACCCTTCTTCTACTCACATTTTCATAAAAAGATCCCCTTTATTTTCTTCTTTTTATCCCATGAAGTTTACCATCCCTTTCTTCAAAGAAACTTTCCCTATCTGATTTCGTATTTCTCTCTTTTCCTCCTGAAAAATTTTCCCCAAAATCCCTTTTCGATTTGTCCCTCTTGGTGGTCTCACTCTTGAATTCCTAGTCATAATTTCCTTCCCATTCTAAACTTCACCCCTTTTCCCACTTCTTTTCTCCCTCATGGATTTATTGCAGGATCTTATGTGAACTCACAAGTCAGATCGGAAGGCATATATGAACACCAAAGACTGGCGAATAAAACCTCCCTTGTATATCCAACAATTTTTTCAAATCCAGCCTATGAATTATATCCTATCAGATTTTTTTTTTTGGTTCCCTTTTTCTTTCTAGATGTGCTACAAATATCCCCAGTGCAAGAATGTGTGTTCGAGTGCAAGCATGTTTAGTGCAGGCATGTTCAATTTCAGGCATGTTTAGTGTAGGCATGTTTAAGTGAAGGCATGTTCAGTGCAATCATGTTCAATGCAGGCATGTTTAGTACAAGAATCCGCACTGCTGAGTGCCCAATTATGAAAACACATGTTCTGGTGTAGGAACAATGGTCTCAATGCAAATACAGTGCAGGAACACCTGGTGCAAAAATGTGTATTGAAAAGCTTATCTTTGTTTCGTAAATTTTGTATACATGCAGAATCACTGCACCACTTGTAGACCATGGCATTCAATAATTTGTATTATGGTTAACACTTTGTTTGATCACTTTCTAAATTAGGAAGAAATCGTTTAAGTACAAAGATATTTTAGGTTATGAAATCTCATCTTTTTAATGCGTATTGAGTACACCTTATGTGACATCATGAAGTGAATGTGAGATGGTACAATTCTTCCGAAATCCAATACTTACCTCTTCTTGAAAAGACTCATCACCTGTCAATGATGGACTTACCTCATATCTGACCTCGCATGACCATTACATCGAATCATAATCATCATCGCCTGCCTATACTTGAACCAATTCGTATTCAAATTTGTCCCAAGAGTGTAATCTTAATGATGGAGCATGACCGTTTGGAAGGTGGCTAATATAGCGGCGGATGTATAGCTCGACCATCATAATTCCCTCGACAAAGCTTTGAGTTCTTCATTTGTAATACTCTTTCAAATTTTTAGAGAGAGATTGGGTGAATTCAAATAGAGAAATGGCGCCTGTAAGGATTGTACCAGGTATAGAAATCCCTGGTAAGATGAACGTGCAGGAGACCCTTAGTGACATTGAAATTTCGGGTATTGAAACCCTTGACGATGTTGAAATGCAGGAACTGGGTAGTCAGGATAACCTTGACCCTGATGATGTAGGCACATGTTTGGAATCGACTGTCGAGAAGTCCACAACAAAGGAATTGGGAGTAGAAAACTCCACCCTCTATCTGAAAACTCAAATAAAAGAGCTCAAGCAACATGTTTACAACTTGGAGATATTAAACCAAACCATGGAAGAGCAGGATACAGTGCAGAAGCAGATAAATGTAGATTTGGCAAGAAAAGTGAAAGAGAAAAAAAGACAAGTCAAGATATGGAAATTCTAAGCCTCAAAGTGCTATAAACGTCTTAAAAAGGTGACCAAGAAAATCAAGAAGGCTCGAGGCAAGAAGGCAAAGACTGTGAAAGCAAGGATCAACATACAAGTTCAGGATTGAAGTGAGGCTCCTTTGTTTTGGTTTTTTTGCTGCAGGTAAAGGTTGTGTGAGGAAACACAACAACATAGGGATGGGAGGATGTTGGCAGGCTAAATTGTTCATTTTTAACCCATTTCCTACTTAAAATTCATAACCTTATACCTCTGTTTTAACCTTGCAACCTCCTTATTCCCGCACCATTTCAAGAATCGTGCCTTTTCCTGCACTAGCTTTGTATTTCATATTTAAGGGTTACAAATGTACTTAATTAATTATTTTCATAGATTTTATACCTTTAATACTCTTTGCAGCTAATATATACTTTCCTAAAGTATTTTGTAAGCAACGTATTAATCATTTCTTTAGCTAGCTAATCCTAAACTTTTGTGACATCTCACTGCCTAATGCAGACATATCATTCAAAATCGGTCATCTCGAGTTGGGATCAAAGTAGAGATAAGTCAAGGGTATGATAGAGATCAGGTTGCTGGCCGAATGCTTAAGTTTAGTGTCTTGTTCTAGCCGAAAGGCTTAGAATGTAATGTTTTTGTTATTTCGATACAGCGAAAAGGCTTAGATTATAACTATAAATGTAGTTTTGTTATGACTGCGGGCATAAAGGGATGTATATAATGTAAGATTTAGATAGGAAATGGAGTGATAGAAATGCTACTGCAACTGTGGTATTTGTAATTTTGTTGGTATCGCCCTCGTTCTAGGCTGGATTCAATTTCATCATGTACATTTGATGATTCTGAAATTTAATATAAAGTGACTGTGCCATGTTATTTCAATCGTGTATTTTAATTCTATGTTGATGTGTTGTTGAGAACTAAGTTTCCAAGTTTCTTAAACAGGGAAACGAGTTGGTTGGCAGCTCGTTCTCCCTCGCATTCTTAGTTCTCGTTAAATGTGTGTTGATTTTGTCTTAATGCAAGGCGTGAATTAAGTAGATGCTTCTATTCTTTCACAAAGTTCAGTTCGATTTCATTTATAGCCATTTCGTGACGGATCCGTGGTGTGCATGCTTAACTAAGTTTGATTTTACCTTTTTGTAATTTTTCTTTTCGAAGCTTAGTATTATTTATTCCTGGACCATGCAAGCACGGTATTCCTCCACTAGTGCATTTATAGTTATGCAATTTGATTTCTTTGGTTCATTATAGTGAAGTCTCGTTCTTTTCTATCATAAGGATCTTGATGCGTTTCTGCAAGCAAGTTTTCATCTTTTAGAAGTATTCTTGATATTCTAGATTAAATATGGTAATTAAGGAATGAACGTTCTTATAACGCATTAATCTATACCTACACTTTACACTTTTAAGGAAAGGATTGAAATCCACATCTAATTATACAAAGTGAACCTTTTTGAATTAAAAGATTAAAAAGGAAGACCTGATTTATCTGAATAACAATTATGGGGATAAAGTCTGTTGTCACAATTAGATGATTTCTTTAGTTGCATGAAAGAATTCCTCTATTGAAGAAAAGTGTGCTTTGACTTTCGAAGTTGATTCTTATTTTGAAGTTAAGTTGGGTTGAAGCATCTTTCTGTTTGTGAAAGCTATTTCAAAGTTATATTCACCTTTACAAATCCTTTTCTTAAGTTAACACACTCTTTATTCATTTACGAAAGAAATTTTAAAACTTGGTGCAAGAATCTCTCTTCCGGTACAGGGATCAATATCCTGATACAGGAACAGAGTGCTCTAGTCCTAAGACTTAAAGCCCCTGCATGAGGACAAAAAGCTTCAGTACAAGTGTAGAATATACTTCTAGCATATAAACTTTGTTCCGGTACTGGTGCTAGAATATTGCAGGAGTATAAGAATAACAACTCAATGCAAGGAGAAAGATCTATAAAGAAGTAAGATATCTTCAAGAGTATAATTATTAATCTAAAATATAACTATATTGAATATGGACATAGATTTCCATTTCAATTAATCAGGATTGCTTACAAGAGTTTGAAAGTTCCCTTTATTTATTTCTCCACAAAAGTACTTTTTTTCATATTCCAGCACTAGAATTTATTTGGTGTAAATTGTTCGGTGATCTTTTCTTTTTGATTATGCAAGATTATAATTAAGGAAGTAGGAATATAGTTAGGAAAAGTTCATATCATTTATGGCATTTCCTATGCTTCGCCTCTAAGTTTACAAAATACCTAGGTTGACAATTAAGTGTTGAAGGAGTCTACTTAATCGCAATTCCTGCACCCAATAGTCACTGCAACGAGGTTGAACACCAAAGAGCCATGTGTCAGATGCTCCATGTCCGAAAAGCATCGATAAAGAATCCGACAAGTGAAAATTTTCAACAAACAAATCCATCACATTCATGGTGGTATCCTTTATTAAGTAATTTATGGTTCTGGTAGGCCACCTTTTGTAATCATGCATTGCAAATAAATTGTAAAAGTAATGATGTGCTTTCCATTACTTACTAAAGAAACGATGATGTTTTGGCCTTTTGTGAGTAGTTGGGGTATTGGTTCCTATTATGATGTAAACTTGACCAAAGAGTGCGTTATAAACTCTTGGCAAGTATAGGGTTGTTTGAGTCACGTGTGGTTTTTTATGTGGTTGCAAAGAATGTACTAGATTTGCATGCAATACAGGTGATGACAATCTGGCTTGACGAAGACACAAGTAGTGTGCTAGACGTGTTTATGATTTTCGCAGTCTAAAATATGTTTAAGTGGGGAGGAATGATCTAGAAATACAAGTGGCCTTGAAAATAACCCAAAAATAAAATTATTCATATGGAATCAAAACTATGACCAGATTGTAGTGCCCGTCACCCTGATTCCAACGATGTGATCGACACTCAAAACTGATTTCGTTTGATTCAGATATAGCTGGTCAAATTTTTGGTCAAAGTGGACAAGTGGCAGGTTTAAGGAGGCTACAAACTGACCAAGACCCGACACATGAAATTCAGCTCCGAAGAATGGGTGAGATTGTAGGATGGTTAGTTTTTCTATGAACCCCTAAAATTGACAAAATTGGACAAAATCAGTTGGTTATATAAAAGAATAAAATTATAATTATGGGGGGGCGGATGTCACCCCCACCACCCCTGCTCTGCATATTATATATGCCATATGAAGGTTAGGTCAGGGCCACATGGTGCAAACCCCTTCCACCAAATACCAACCAAAATCCAATACCGGTGGGGTTCAAACCCACCCAGCCGACGTGGTTGGCCCCCGCCGAGCGGTCTCGAATCTCCACCCAACGACAAATTATATTAATAACCAATGATTATAAAGTTCCGGCGGTTAAAACAAATGCTAGCGATAACAACGAACCCTGCCAATTTTAATATATGATTAAAAGATTTGCCACACGTGGGGGGTCGGTAGGGTTTAAACCCCTGACCTCCCCGCCTCAACCTCTCCACCCTAACCAATGCACCAAGGTGGGGTATTTTATAAAGTCTGTCACCTCTACACTATTTAAACCTTCCTTTTCTCATTCGAAAAGGGAGGAACCAACAGATGAGGAGCAAAACTGAGAGGTGGAACCATGTTGGGTGGAACTAGGAGTGGCCCAAGGGCTTGGAACCCTGAGTAGGGGTATCAAAAAGATTCGTTGAAGATTCCCTAGAGGGTCAGGAGTGACTTTATCATAATTTGAAAAGTTTATAGTCTTGTATACACAATTTTTCGCCAGGAATTCAGTGGTGACATCAATTTCAGCAGTTGGGCTCTCCATTTTCAGGCCATCTCCCAGAATGGAGGTATAAGGCTCATTTATGTAATTGTTCTTGTACTTGATTTATTTGATACCACTTAATAAAAGAAGGCCTCCCCACTATTGAGTAGGGCCCAGTGACGCAGCCCATATTTGGTGAACTCCGTAATTAAATCTTTGTGTCTTGATCTCATGTTTGTTTATGTTTTTCTGCTTCTTGTCATGTGGTTTAAGTTGCATGGTTAATATTCTCTGTTATATGAAATTATAAATTCATCCTTGAAGTTAAGAGATATAGATTAGGTAGTCCATGTTGTGATCTCTTGATGGTGAGCAGTGCAATAGTTCGGTTTGTTGG
>APFE030250640.1:2643-13857 GCA_000404065.3 Pinus taeda | reverse complement strand
TTAGAGAAGGATTGCTCTTAATTGTCTTGTTTGTCACTAGAAAGTCTTAGGCTTCTAGGGAGGTTGGTTTTGTCCGCAAGATTAACTCTTTCCGCATGACACAGTCAACTGAGGAACCAGGGCCATCTTAGAAAGGTCCTCCAAAATGGCCAACAAAGACACTTGAAAGTGTACGTCTTGATAAGCTTGGAAATATAGGAACAAGAATCTCAACCAGACATAATGGGGGTGATGTAGAAGATTTTGATTCACCAATTGATATGTATGTTTCTTATGATTGTGAATTAAATTTGTCTACATATTTTGAATCAAATTCCTTTAAAGAAGTCGTTTCTCATGATGAATGGAAAGAAGCGATGCAAAAAGATATGATGCTTTGATAAAGAATGGCACCTGGAAGCTGGTTGATCCTCCATTGGGAACCAAACCAATAAGCTGCAAGTGGGTCTTCAAGAAAAAATATAAAGGAGATGGCTCACTTGAAAAGCATAAAGCTAGGCTTGTGGCAAAAGGTTTTGCACAGAAGGAAGGGATCGATTATGAGGAGACTTTTTCCCCCACAACAAAATGGGCTACCATCCGGACACTCTTTGCCTTGGCAACTCAGAATGGTTGGAAATTCCATCAAATGGATGTAAAAATTGTTTTCTTGAATGGAGATTTGAAAGAGAATGTATTTATGTGCCAAACAGAAGGATTAGTTGTGAAGCGTCAGTGACACAAAGTATGCAAACTTGTAAAATCCTTGTATGGCCTCAAGCAAGCACTATGAGCCTATTACGAGAAGTTAACTAAGCATTTTTTGAAACTCAACTTCAAACATTATGATCTTGATGATGCAACTTTGTTTTTCAAGAAAGTTGATAAAATAGTTGTATATCTTGTGGTGTATGTAGATGGTCTTTTAATGACAGGGAACAATGAGCTACATTACATTCATAAAGAAGGAATTGAGGAAACGTTTTGAAATGACAGATTTGGACTATGTTCAGTACTATCTTGGTATTGAAGTAACTCAACATCTGAAGTTTATATTCCTTTCTCGAAAAAAGTATATTGGAGATCTGTTGAACATGTTTGGCATGGTTGAGTGCAATCCTTTGACTACTCCAATGGAACTAACCTTAAAGCTCACATTCACTGAAGGAAAATAATTTGAGGATGCAATGAAGTATAGACAACTTGTAGGAAGTATCAACTACCTGACTACTAATAAACCAAACATTTCATTTTCTATTGGAATCCTCTCCAGGTTTATGCAAAAACCTTGTGAAGTTCATTGGTATGCTGCAAAAATAGTTCTAAATTACTTGAAGGGAACTCAAGACTTTTGACTTAAGTATACACAGGTGGGTGACTTCAACTTGATTGGATACTTTGATTCAAACTTCGATGGAGATAAAGAAATTGGGGTATCTACTTCAGGTTATGTTATGAGTCTTAGATCATGAGTTGTCTCCTAGAGGTCACACAAACAATCAGTTCCAACAAATTCCAAAAAAGAGGCAGAATATGTGGCAGCAGCTAAAGCAACGAAGGAAATTGTGTGGCTCAGGAAAATTCTAGAAGATTTGCAGGAGAAACAAGTTCATTCAACTCCTCTTTTGATTGACAACATTTCTACAGTAAAGTTGTCCAAGAACCCAAAGTTCCATGATCGAATGAAGCCTATCAATACAAAATACCATCTGATTTGACATCATGTTGAGGCCAAGATAATCCACCTACGTCATTATTCCACAAATGAGTAGATTGCAGACATCTTCACCAAAGTGCTTGGAAGAGAAAAGTTTAAAAGATTCAGAATGATGGATGGACTCACCAACATCCCTTCAGATTAAGGGGGGAATGTTGACACGTAATCTGAAAAGATTATTGTAGATAATGTAAATATTGTCAGTTTTGTATTTGGGAAAACCAGGAGATCTTGGAATTGGAATCCCAAGGATCTCTCCATTCATGTATAAACTCATGATATGGCTAATGCAATAAATAATTCAATTCATGGAGTTACCTCTTGGCTTGACAACATCAATCCCTAGTTGTTCTTGTATCAGGGCTAATTGTGAGGGCCATGATCCCTAGTACATGAGCCCTATGTTTGTTGTGTTAAAGATTGTAATATAATAAGTTTTGGGTTGCAAAAATGTTTTGTACTTCATTCATTCATGGTTCTACATTTTCCAATATGCAAAGTGATTTGTGTTGTCCCATTTTAGTGTGTTTGTGATTGTGTTTTATACATAGACTTGATTCTAAAGTGCCGAGAAAACAACACAAAGTGCTTCCATTTCACCTGATTCTAAAGTGCCGAGAAAAATCAACACAAAGTGCTTCCATTTCACCTTGACATGTTATATTACTCAATTATAGAGCATGGCCTATCTCCTATCCATGATGCACAGTGGTTCTAGTTGGAACTCTCCCTCGAGTTCCAGTTGTATAACAGACCAGTCACCACCATGATTAATGTCATGCAAATGCTTCTGAAGAAAAGATATGTGAAGAACATCATGTGTTTTCACTATGGGTGATAAGTCCAATCTGTAAGCCACTGGCCCCACTCTTTCCAAAATCTAAAATGGTCCATAAAATCTAGATGCCAACTTAGTATAGGACCCCACTATCAGTGAGCTCTTCCTTGGTCTAATTCAAAGGTATACATGCTCTCCCACTTGGAATTCCTTTATTATTCTATACTGATCTTCCTAACTCTTTTTCCTATCTTGGGTTTCCTTTGATTTATGCCAGATTTTGAACACTTCTTACTCCATTTCCTTTAGCATGTCTAGTCCAAGAAATACTCTATTTATTGGGTCATCCCAAAAAATGGGAGTGTTACATTTTTGTCCATATAATGCCTCAAAAGGGATCATCTTCAGTGACTCTTGGTACCCATTATTGCATGTAAACTCTACTACTGGTAGGAATTATTCCCACCTACTTGGCGAATGCATGGCATACATTCTCAACATGTCTTATAAAATTCTATTCACTCTATGAATTTGTATGTCAATATGAGGATGATATGTTGTGCTAAATTCTAGTTGAGTTCCAACGCTGGCAAACAATGCCTTCCAATTTTTTGAAGTGAACTTGGCATCTCAGTCTACGATGATTTTCGTAGGTCAACCATGCAATATGAATATCTCCTTCATGAATATTTGAGTCATTTCGATGGCTTTGTGTGTGGACTTGATGTTAAAATTTCTGTTTTCCCACCCCGGTTTTCAGTTTCTCCTTATTTCTCCCATGTAGTTAAATGCCCTTTCCCATAACCATACATTCAACAAGCTGGAAAAAATAAATTTTGCTGAAAACACAAATTCTGGAAAATTTACAGAATGCTGGAAAATTGCAGAAATAAAAATCAGCAGTAATAAACAGCCATTAAAACACATTAAAACACTGATATTTTTGGTCAACGTGACCCTGGAAAAACCCCCTACAACTCTTGGGGAGAACCAGTTTGAGAGCTCTTCTTTATTTCTGAAAAATGTCTTTTTACAGCAAGAAAATTTCAGCAAAAAATTACAGCAAAATGATTTTTTTCAGCAAGCAAACTTATCCGTTTTCAGCCCAACGGACCACCTGGAAACTTGTCTTTCTGCTGTTCTGATTTTGCTGTGGTATGTGTGCCAAACTGCTGCCTTTTTCTCCTTCTTGTCCAGAAATCTCCCTTGCTCTCTTGCTTTCCTTCTCCCAATCTGCTCATGAAAGAATGAATGATCTTTTCCTCCTTTTCCTCCTTTAATATAACTCCAAGTGACTTTTGGGTGATCCAAGTGACTTTTGGGTGATCTCTAAATCCAATGCTGAAATAGATTTAGATCAATGGCTGAGATTAAATGCACATTTAAATCTCACTTTCTATTTTTTAATTCACCCCACTTTAATAAAGACCCACTTAGTCATTTATTTCCAAAGTCACTTTTCCTTTCTAACTTTTCATTGACTTTATAAAAGTCACTTTAAAATTAGACTTAGTAACTTTATCACTTAAAGTCACTTTTAAATTAGATTTTAACTTTATAAAAATCATAAAGTCACTTTAGGAGAAAAATTAAATCTTTTGGACACTTTTCCCTAGGCCAAAGATCAAAGCCTAAGGGAACCACCTGTCCTCCGGTACCAAATTTCAACACTCCCTCTTACTGAGGAAGGTGTTGCTTTACTAAATTTGTCCATTACCACCATAATGGCATGGCGTTGCTTGGTTCTTTTTGGTAATCCCTTAGTGAACTCCATGGATATGACTTGCACTTCCACTCAAGAATTGGGATTGGTTGTATCAATCCTAATGGATTCCTGCATTCTAGTTTGACTTGTTGGCATTCCATGCACTTGGAAATGTATTCAACAACTTCTTTCTTCAATCCTGGCCAATAATAAGTTTTCTTTATGGATATTACCATTTCTTGATAACCGTGACGACTCGAGTAAGGTCTTTTATGAAACTCATCCATGATTAGATTCCTTAAGTCAACTACACAAGGCACATACTATGTGTCTTTGAACAACAACATAGCATCATTAGTGAGCTTCTAGTTCTTGCTCATTGATCCATCTAGCTGCTTCTGTAAATGTTCTTTCACATGCTAGTAATTCCCATCATGAAGCAATGCCTATTTGATCCTTTCCTTGGTTTCAACTTTGCAAGTGATGTTTGATTAGAAAATTCACATTCGCACTAGAAAAAGTATCATGTTATAATCCAACTTGACTAGAAGATTTTATTGAAAAATATGGTTTTCCTAAAATGCATTTGTTTTTAATTTTAAACAAATGTTTATAATGTGGAGTTGTAGAGTGAACTTGGTTAGGATGATTACACTTATTAGCATAACAAATAAGCCATATATGGTGTGATAGAGAAGGAAAATTTTGGAGTTGGAAAGGAAACATAAGAAAAAGTGTTGAACAATATAAACCCTATTTTATAGATAAATCTTTGAGTTTAATAGATGAAGTGAATATATCTCTTAAGAGTCATCAACTATTGACTTATCTTCTTAAAATTTTTTTTTTTAGAAAATTATCCTAAAATTTGTCGATGAAAATGACAAAGGGAAATCATTTAACACTATTTATTAAGCCTTTCGAAACTTCTTCCAAAACTTCAATTTTTTCCACATCTACCACTCTAACACATTCAACTTCAATTCCACAAGAGGATTCCTCATAAGAGTTTGAGGAAATCGAGGTCACAAATGCCCAATGTTTTCTCCTTTTTCACTAGATACCTTTCTTTTCCAAATTCTATCCTTGGTTTGCATGTTCACTTTGCTTTAGCATTTAATATTTAGAGTGGACACATCAAAGAAACATTAGTTGATGTTGACTAGTCAATATTTGAGAGGCAAATATTAGGATGAGTGGTGGTATCATTTTTATGTGGCAAATAAATGGTAGATAAGCACTAAAAGACACCATCACATACTTCTATTTTCAAGACCCATGTAATTCTTCAAAGCATGGATTTATCCTCCAAAGGTTTTCCAAATGGAATACCCATGACACCTTAGGACTAAAAAGTCTAAGACACTCTAGTAGGGTCCCTTCATCATCAAGCATTGCATCACTCACATCCTCACTTACTCTAAGGGAGGTCTCTTCAAATACCCCATCAAAATGTTACATTTAAAGAAATTTTTACCATTGAGTAATCAACTACTTCATACCACCTCCATTTGTATATTCCATTTTCTAAAAAATTCCATAGGTTTTTTAGTATTTTTATGAGCATTAGGCCTTTTTAATGCTCCTAGTCACTTAATCTTTCTTGATTTTCCAAATGAATCATTTTCCAATTTATCACATCAATTGTTTTTATGATGCTAGTTGATGGAATTGGATATCACCTCTATGACTTGGACCATTTATTTTCCTTCACACATGTTACTTCAATCAAGTCCATGGCATATGCATAGGTTTATCTATGAATAACTAAGTAGAGTATGCTACTATGGTTATCCTATTGATTGATGCTACACAACTCCATATCTAACACCTCAACTTTTAATCTCATAGTTGAATAATGTTAACCATGTTTTTGATCCATGTCTATTTAGAAAGTACCTATAAGTAAAAATTACATCAAAGAATTTTGAATCCATCACTTCCATACATATTCCTAGAAGTGAAAATCAACTTGTAAACAACATTAGAAATGAAACTCTAGAAAATCATTTATCACATTAAAATGTTATTTTTCACAATTCATCTCATCAATGTATACATCTTTCTATTTTATCATCATAATTACATAAATAATGTAAAATATTGCATATATCACAAGTGTATCCATTTCATCATTGTAACACCCTCCTCCCACATCTACCCAAGTAACCGACCAACCGTGGTAAAAATGTGACGAAAATTTACTATGATATGATTCGACTCCCTATGTATCGGTCGGTTAAGGAAATAGAATCGACGGAACACATCACATAAACCTTCCACATTAGCAACAGAACTCCCAGGGGCCATCCCAACCACTGAGGAAACCAACCCCTGAGTCTAAATGAAGTTTTAGTGCACCAAACCCTCGGACACTCCCTTGACATGGAGTAGGATGCGTCTAGGAGGCTCTAGATGCTCCCACAACAAGGGAAAGCGAGCATTCGGGGAATTTTCCCCCCACTATTGTGCCTGTGAATCTAGGATTTGTGCCACCTTTTCAGGCCCAGAGCCTAGGTCACTACCCAAAACTCAATGACAGGGTCATAAATGAAATTTCACAGTGGAACAATGACTACGCGCGAAAATATCGTTGGCGCATTCTTTAGCCCAAAAGGCATTATGGTGTATTGAAAACATCCCCATTCAGTCGCGAAGGTTGTCTTGCTTCTATCCTCAGGCACGATTTTGATCTGATGGTACCTAGAGAACCCATCAGTGAAAGAGTATGCTTCTTGGCTGCCTACATTATCCAGGACCTCGTTGGTGAATGGGGTCGAGAAAGGATCATGCACACAAGAGTCATTCAATTCCCTGAGATCTACGCATATCCTTATTTCTTCCTTCTGTTTATTTTCCTTAACCACTATTGGGCTTACCCAATCAGATTCTTCCGCCGGTTCAATAATACCCGCAGCGAGCATCTTATCTAACTCAACTCAGACCCTTTCCTTATACTTCGGGTTGAGGCAGTACAGTCTTTGTTTCACAGGTTTCACGTCTGGATTTAGGGTGATATTCATGACACCCAGGTCTCCTATTATCCCTTTTAGATCAGAAAACTTCTTAGGGAATAAGTCCTGATATTCCCAGAGCCATTCTGCGACCTTATCTACTACCACATCATCCCAATAGTCCCCAATCTTTGCAAACTTTAGTTCTACCTCCGTGCCAATGTTCACATGCCTGGTATTGAGCGGATCAGTTATGTCTGGGTTCTCTAGTTGTGGTCCTTCAACTCCGCAGTGACCTTCAGTCTCCGGGATATTAATCTTTCTCAGGTCTTCGTCTTCTTCTTCCGTTGTCACATTGTAACATTCTAGCGCGTGGCTTAGTTGGGTAGTCCAATCAAGTTGAATAAGGTCTAGAGGATCCTGCGGTATCCTAAAGATGACTGTCTTAACCTCCTACAACGCTTTATCGATGGACTCAAATCCATCCTCAAAACTGAACGTCATCAGAAATCCTTGGCGTAAAACATCCCATTCTTCAGTGCCATGACAAAGTTCTATCTCCAAGTACCAATTCATTGGTATAACCTCCAAGGTATGACAAAATAGATGAACCCACTTCGGCTGAGGCTTCACTCCATATGCTTCAGTCCATTTGGCCAAATGATCACGCAGATCATTCCTCCCGTCATACTTTTCTGTTAGTCATACCTTCGGGTGGCCAAAGCGTACCCTCATATCCTGCTATATTCGCGCCAATCATCGAAACTACCCTTGTGCGTACCCCACCATCTTGTAGGTGTAGCGCGCAACGCCCAATCTAATGCCTAGAAGTAATGCTTCTCGAGCACTTCCCTTTCGAATGCATCCAAAAAGCGATCAACGTTAGTTAACCCATCATAGTGAGGCAAATTCCTTACCTCTAATGATACGCAGTGCAACGACTTGGTCATCTTATTCTAGTGCAGCGTAGATACTTCATGCAGTCGGTTCTGCCAGTGCTCTAGTTCTTCGTCCGAATCTGATGTGCATGAACTCTCGTGGTGCCATGAAATACATACATCTACTGACGGATTCACCCAATCCTCGTCTCGCACCATTATCTTGTAAATCTGGTCCAAATCGTCATCACTTTTGTTAGTGTCGGTATCTTCATCCATCTGTTAGTGATCAAATTCTCTTGTTGCATTGCATATTAGGTGTCTCGCTCAGTCAGCTGCATTCCATTAAGAGCATGGATCATCTGACGGTAGTGGCTTGTTGTACATTTTCCTCATGTCTTTTACCTGCTAGCCAATTTCTATTCATCAAGATCATCTGCAGTCACTTTTTGTCTTTAAATTTGCAAGAGTAATTTTTAGGGTTTCAGTTTCATTAGGTCTAGGGTTTCGTCAAAAAGGTCTTCAAAATGTTCAATAACGGTCAGCAGGTGCGTGAAGAGGTTGAATAAAGTTCCAGTACCAATAAATTTCATAATCACATGCTCAGAAATGTATTTTTCCTCAAAACCCTGTTTTGAGAAAAACAGAGTATTCCATGTTTTCATGTATAAAATTTAGTGAAATTTCAATTTTTCATATGTAACAGTTTCAGTGGCAACCCTGGTCACCTTGCCAAGCTTTAGCATCTTCATCACCTACAAGGGAAACAGAAAGTTAAGTCATTCAGTTCATAAAGGGAAAAATAAAGCAAAACTGCCTAAAAACAGAGTTTGAAAAGAAAGTGTCAATTGTAAACATTACAAAAGTGGGTTTTATGAGTGAAAAATTAAAGTTTCTTGTATATAAGCCATTTCTTGTGTTTGAAAAACTCATTTGCATCCAAAAGAGCAAGAGAAACTTAGAGCAAGGCTGTGGTAGCAAAATTGCAGCAAACAGTTAAAATTTCAGGGGCATGGCGCATTGGGTCGTGGGCGCGGCGCATAGGGCTGGCGTGGCGCATTGGGCTGCCCTCCACAGTGCAAAACATACACTGGCGCAGCGCATAGAGCAGGCGCGACGCATTGGGTGTGTGGCACGACACATAGGACTTCAAGCCCGATTTCACCCATAGATTCGTTCAAACTGCCAAATTTTCTAAATTTCCACTTGCTCAAGTAAGTCATCATTCTTCCAATGCCAATGAATGTGTGTCTTAAGATGTTTGTGATGATTTAGTGAAAAAAATTTCAAACCCTACTTCCTTGCAATTTGTGCTCAAAAACAATTGCTTAAGGTTTGTAATTGTGTTTTTGTTGCCAAGTCCACTCCATCACTCCCTCACCCTTTCATTTCCTGATTTGTTTTCTAGTTTCATTAACTCATTCCACTATCCCCATATCCCTAAATTCATTCACCCCCTATCCCCAATTCTCATTATCCCAAACCCTAGCTATAAATTCCTAAACCCTAATTGCTATCCCAAAATCTAGCTACTGTCCCAAAACCCTCCTATTCCCCAAAATCCAGTCAGCAACATCCCAAAACCCCTCCTACCCTCTCCCTTCATAGTTCATCATACATTTTCATACATTTGGCAGCGAAAATCAAAGACACCTAAAATCTCTTCATACTCATCTAAGACAAATCAGACATTTGGCAAACATGGAATCTGATCCGTCCTATGACCGAGATGATGAGACACACAGTGATTCTCCTACAGAAATGCATGCACCAAGGAGGCCTCACAAGGGTGGTAAACATATACGAGAGGAGCCTACTTCACTTGCCAAACTGTAGGCCTGCCCTCTTGCTGTCACATGCTTTCAACACCAATCCTATTATCAGTTCTGTGAGATGGTAGAGAGAGTACAGTACCATCATGAGTTAGCCAAGTTGTTTGTGCCCCATTTACATAACGGCCAAGTCACTCTAGCAGGTGTGACATTCACCTTGACACCGGAGTCTATTTCTCTAGCAACTAGTATTCCAAATGTCGGTGAGAAGTGGAATAAAGGGCAGCAGATTGACAAAGAACATTATGAGCCTTACATCAAGGCTGGTTATCAGAGACATCTCAACGGAGTTTTTCCCTTCCGGTACCTGAAAGACTCATATGCTCCCTTGATGAAACTCATAATTAAGTATTTCAGCTGTGAGGACCGATTTTCTCGCCTATATGCTTATCACATCAGATTGTTGATGCACTTTACTCGGGTGAGAATGATGAATCTCCCCTACTTTATTTGCCGGAACATCGAGAATATGACCACTTTAATGCAAAGGAAGACTCCTCAGCAGCAGTACAACAATATATATCATTTTGCACTCATCAAAATTGTGGTCATGCATCTGCTTGGTCTGCAGAACATTTCATGGGAGGATTTCATTTCTCATGAGGTGTTCACGGCTCCTCAAGTACCTCTAGCAGCTTTTCAAGAGACAGGTGGACCTTCACATCAGCAGGAGAGTCATGAGACACAGACCGCTAGTTTGCCGATGTTTGTTACCTATCAAAAGGGCACTAGACGGTTCTTTGCAGCAGCAAAGCGAGTATTATCTCCATCCGGGGTGGAAGGGGTCTTGCTTCCTCCATCAGAAGAGCAGGTTCAGGACAAGGGCAAGAGGCCATTACATGATGAGGGGCCTTCAGGAGAGTAGGAGACAGATTTTATTCTCATTCAGGATGATGACACTAATTTGGGCCCACAAAGCTCAAAGCTTAGGGAGATCATTCAGGAGCAACAGGCGGATATTAATGATTTGTCCCTCAACCTAGAAAGATCCAAGTGGATAATCAAATACCTGGAGCAAAGAAACAAGCAACTAGAGGATCAGAAAACCATTATGGAGCTTCAAAACATACGATAAAACCAGCAAGCTGCCAAGAGGAGGAAAGTGAAGCTCACACCGCCTGAGCAAGAAATCAATGCTGATTGTGAGTCTTGGCTCGAGAGAGTTAATGTCCACTTGGAAAAGTTGCTAGAGAAGGCCAACAGGGAGAAACAATGTTGAGGCACATGGCCTACCATTACTTGGCGAGAAACAAAAGTTGCAATGCACGAATCAGGAACTTGAAGGCCAAGTTGAAGAAGGCATCAAGGAAGCGAAAGGAGCAAGATAGACTTCAGATATGTTGGAAATAATACTGAGAGGGGGGGGGGGGG
>APFE030250633.1:0-29108 GCA_000404065.3 Pinus taeda | reverse complement strand
GGTCAAATTTTGTCATTTCAGTGAGTCTTCAAGCAAAATTTGGTCACTAGGTATTAGGTCTAGGGTTTGCTTTCACTCCTTTCAAAGTTTTCCAAATGTCAGTCCATGTCACCATTCAGCTGAGTGTACCATCATTCAGAGGGTTGTCATCATCATGTCAGGTTCCAATGGGTCTTTTTACACCTTGTTCATGCTTCAGTTGTGCCTAGGTAAGGTTCATTTCCCTCTCCTAGGGTTTTGAAGGTAATTTCTCTTGGATGGTCAATTCATCAGCAAAAATTGTATCCTAATGTTCATACACCTTCCTCTATCCTTAATGTACCTTATTAAACACTTCCCATCACTGAGATCCCCCGAATTCCTCATTTTCGCACAAACCCTAGTTACTTGCTACAACTTGACAATTTTCTAGGCTAGGCCTGTGTTTTGCCCTTTTGGACCTCCTCCCCTCACACAATCTTTGAAATTACACTTTCCCTTGCTCCCTAGCATCCCTCCCTACTTCCCAAATTTTTTTCAAGAATTTAGAAGCCCCTTATCCCCTTCATTTCACTTCATTTCAACAAATCCCTTGTTCCACACATCGGGATAGGTTTTATTCCAATGATGTTTTTGAGCAATAAAAGCTGAATTTGGCAAAACTTAGAGAGGTTTTTTTTCCATAATAAGCCAAGGAAGAAAAAACCCCTTTAAGTTTTACACAAGTGTCATGGTTTTAGAGAAATTTCAAAAATACAATTGCCTCGGGATAATTGAGGCACCTCTGAAGTGACCTTGGGAAAATCAAGATTTCTCCTAGCTTGGTTGGCCAGATGACTTGCTTGATGGGTCAAATGATAACTATACGTAGAGAGATTTCCAATGAGCTATCAGGAGCCCAATTTGGAGTTGAGGAAGACCTTAAAAAGTTGATTGCAACAACACTCTGCCTTTAGGCAGCCTCATTTTGCACATTTTGACCAATCTTGGAAGATTTGATTTTTGACAGGTCAAATGAAGTCCAAATTGAAAAATTCTAGTTGGGTTCGAAAGTAGAGTCAATAAAATTTCCAAATATCTATCCTGTGCCCAATTCAAACACCGGGAAGGCCTCCAAAAGTCTCCTGCAAAAAGCACTACGCATTGGGTGAGAGGTGCGGTGCATTGGGTTGCCCTCCACAGTGTAAAAAATACACTGGCGCGGCGCATATAAAGGGCACGACGCATTGGGTTTGTGGCAAGACGCATAGAGCTTCCAAGCCCAATTTTATCCTAAACTCTCTCAAGTTGCCAAAATTTCTTAAATCTTCGAATGTGCAAGTAAGTCACCATCTCTTCATTGCTAGTGGAGGAGTTTTCTTTAAGATTTATGGTGATCGTGTAAAGAAAAATCAAACCCTACCTCTTGTATCTCTCAAAGGAAACAGTACCTAGGGTTTGCACTATTGTTTGGCTGCCAATTCATTCCCTTACCTTTCCACTCCCTCACTCATTTTTCTAGTTTCTTCCCCTATTACCTAATTCCCATAATCCTAAAACAAAATCATATATCCCTATCCCCAATCCTATTTTTCCCAAACCACAAAAATCCCTAAACCCTAATTGCTTTCCCAAACTCTAAATATCATTCCCTAAAACCCCCTCATTCCCTCAAAGTCCCTACAAACAATATAACCAACCTCTCATACACAGTTCTTCCACATTCCCTCCATAACCCCTCATACATTTTCATACACTTGGCAGCGAAAGATCAAAGACACTTAAATCTCTTCATACTCATCAAGAAAACTCACACATTAGCAAGCATCGTGAGTCTTATTTGGATATGAATAATATCCACTTGGAGAGGAGGTTCGAGAAAGCCAACAAGGAGAAGGACTTGTTGAGACACATGGCATTTCATTACATGGTGAGGAACAAAGTTTGCAAGGCGAGAATCAGGAGTTTAAGGGAAAAATTGAAGAAGGCATCAAAGAGGCGAAAGGAGAATGATCAACTTTAGATATTTGCTGAGGCTTCCTTGGCCCAAAAACATGCTTGATGGAGAAGACTCAGCCCAAATTTCAAAAAATTTGGGGCATTTTTTTTGCATTTTTGAAATTTTTGGTACAAAAAACATTATTTTCTGGCCTATGCGTCGTGCCATGTGGCGCTCGCTTTTGATAGGAGCCTCCAAAGCACAAAACTCAGCATTTTTGGATTTGGCATGGAAAAATATGCTTGCCTACCTATGGCCAAGAAATTTGAGCAGGTTTTGAGCCCTCAAAAAGGTCAAAAACACTCAAAAAATGACCTTACTGCCCCTATTTTGACACACAGGAAGCAGTCTTGGGAGATTTGATCTTTGATAGGGAAAATGAAGGCCAAATTGAAAAATTCCACTTGGGTTGGAAATTATACAGGTAGGCCTTTCCAAAAAGCACACTTGGAGCTAATTTGGACACCGGAAAGGCCTCCAAAAGTGGGTCCAAACAGGCGCTATGCATAGAGAATCAGGCGCAACGCATAGAGGAAATTTTGCCAGTTTGACCAAGTATTGCTCTTTTTATCGTCCAGTTTTGGCCAGTTTGACATTTTCACTCTCTTAATGTCAAATTTGTGATGTATGTTCATGTACATTGATGGATCATGATGTAAATATGTCAAATTTTTACTTTTGTAGGTAGATGCATCAATTAAAAAGTTGTTTGAAACTGAATGAATCAGTTCCCTTGTTTCTAGAGGCATGTTGTTTCATTGCCTGATTTCTAGTTCCTAGTTAGAATCAGTTGGATCAGCTCCTAAACATGTGAGCTCGATCCCTAGAGGCTAGGATGAGCTATGGTTTGTCTACATTATGTATTTTTTCAGTTATTAGCATGGTTGGACTCCTGAGAAAGCAAGGAGCTTCATTGTACACTCATATCAACATTTTGGCTAAGGAATTGAGACCAGGGTTTGCAGCACTCTTTGGGATCCCTATGGCATTTGTTTTGGTATAGTGCTTTCTTATGTGTTTTGTATGACATTTTCTCTCTTAGTTCTTCTCAGCTAAATCAAACAAGAGTGTAAGTAGAATACATTGAAATTATAGTGCTCTACTTGAAGTTTGCTTTAGTTTCTTGATGTTTTCAGCTGTTTGAAGAGGATCCATCGCTTCCCTTGCCCTCTTCAGCTCCTCACCTATCTAATACCTCCATATCATTTGATTTGAAGTGCCAAAATCAATTTCCTACCTTGCCCCATCAAGCCCTCTGCAAGACTGAGCCTCATTTCCTGCACCCAAAATTTGCTTTTCCATTAGAGCCCACAAAACACAACATGTTAATCAATCGAACTCTTTTACATCTATATCTAGCCTAAGATAAGTAATCAAATCAGTCATCTCAAGCCTTTAGTGATCATAATTAGCTGAGATTGACCTAGAGAGAGCCCTCTCCTGACCTGGTAGTGCTAGCTACCAGGCTGAGCGTGGTTTGATGTTGGACCTGGATCCTATCTTTTCAGCCTGAGGTAAATCTAGGCTCTAACATAGTGGCAACCATATTGGGGAATTATTTGTTTGTTAGTGTTCTTGCTTTATAAACTACAGATGGAACGTGAAGTTATGCCAGGAAGCCTTCGAACTGCACACTGCTTTGCAAGTGCATAAGTAGATAAAAGCTGCTTTAGTCAATATCTGGTCTAGTCTTATAAGCTGAACATATGACTTGCAAATTTCCCCAGTAACATGTATCAAGTTCAAATCTGATTGTTGATGGTGAACAACGATCAGACATAGAAGGCTGAAATCATTCACCTAGTGATTCTAAATCAGTTTTGAGATCAGATCCAAGGCTCCACTGGAGGATGAACCTGACCAGCAGAAACATGAAAGGACAATATGGAAAGATTAGGTATTCAAGTTGGAATTTCATCCAAGACATTTTGTTCTTTGTTATAAATTATTTCTTCTCTTTTCCCGAGAATGTCAAGAAGGCTTTGCAAAGTGTATTGTATTTGAGTAAAGATCCTCGGCCTACATTTGATTCCTTCCCTTTGAAGATTGTAAATACCAAAGATTTGCATGCCTTTGAGCTTGATCAAGACCCTTTTTCTGAATCTTGTGATGAGTTTCTTCAAACTGATGAGCCTAAAGAGACCAAGACTGATTCTATAGCTTATGTACATACTCCACTACCTTGTAAAATTATAGATCAATACAAGCCTCTAATTTTGCCTCCTATATCCCATGCTTTCCATAAAAATCATGATCTATATCTACCAAGATTTGATGTTGAACACGACAACATCACTGCTGAGAGACATGTATTGAATTTTTAGTCCTTTCTTGACCTATTTGAAGTTGATGAAGAAGATGTCAGTATTAGGATTTTTGCTCTTTCTTTGCAAGGCAAAGTCAAGAGTTGGTTCAAAAACCTGCCTGATGCGAGCATCTCATATTTCCAACAGTTCATCAAAGTTTTCCTTGACAGGTGGGTGGTAAGACAGAACCCTTTCTTGATTATAGAAGAATATAACTAGCTAAAAAGACAACCAGGGGACACAGTACAACAATTTTCTCCCAGATTTAACCAAGTTTATTATTCGATGCCTGTTGATATAAGACCTCCTCCTGGATCTACTCTCTTGCACTACCCGGGTGCCCTTGATCCGGAAATGTAGTTTTAGTTGAGAGAAAGGAATCTTGCAACACTTGAAGAGATGCAAAACAGTGCAGTAGATGTAGAGGCTCATTTGCTGGTCTGAAGGGAAAAGTTGAAGGAAGAAGAGATGAAAAACATAGATCCGGAGGAATCGAAATCTCTAGAGGTAAAACTTGACATTTTGGTAAGTGCAGTGCAAGAGATGATGCAAAAGATCACCGCAAGGAATGATTATGATGTTCAAGCCCATGGCTCATTGATTGAAGAAGAACAAGTTACTGCTCCAAAACATTTTCTTTCTTATCCTAGTTGTCATAGATTTGATAATGATTGTTTTATAGATCATCTTGAAGAAGAGAGATCTGTTGATATGACATGTATGCTTGATGATGTGTTTTATACTGATGATTTGCCTCAATTTGATCAATATGATGATGATTATGTTTTCTAAACAGAAGCTAATCTTGCAGACAAATCAACAGCTAGTTTGTGGGAGGAAGAAGTTCACTTTCAGCAGCTCGAATATAGTGATCAACCGATGCATATCAACTATGACAGTGATGAGAAAAGTGCAGAAAATTTTGAAATAAGTGAAGGATCTTTGCCTTTTTGTTTTGCCTCATTTCAGTTCATTAGAGACAAAATTCATGCACTTAGAAATCAACTGTCGACAAGTCTTGATCTGGACCATCTTGAGAGCAATGAAAACCTTGTTCAAGACTTCTCATATCTAGATTTGCAGCCCCCGAATGCCATAGATTGTCAAGTTGCAGATGAGGAGTTGGAAGCTAGCACATACGATCAAATGATACAAGATGATTCCGTACCATTCTGTTTTGAATCATTTTAGTTTCTGAAGGGTAAATTGTATAGTATATCTTCAAATGAGTAGCCTATAGGAAATCATGTAATCTCATCAGAACCAATAGAAAATGGGTTGCAACAGTCTTTTCAAGTTTTTCATGATCCAATAGCTGATGTGTTGATGATGTTTGCAGTCAAAGTCCTTCTCCTATCTGTGAGCTTGACAAAAGTATTGATCAAGCTTGATCCAGCAACCAGTTTCTTTGTCATTTTCAGCAGGAGTCTCGTCACAAAGCTCAGATCAAAGTTTGCATTCATGGTATGAAGAGAAGATAATTAATCCATTGGATGAGCTAAGTCCCAGTGTGCATGAATTTCGAGATCCTTATGCAGTGTTTTTGGAGGCGGATAGAGAATCCATATCATTCAACGGATTTGTTTCTAAGTTTTCATGGGAGTTTCCTTTCAGTAGTTCTCTCTTGTCGTTCATAAGCAAGCACTTGCGGAGAATTCAAACAGCAGCCATAATACTTACTTGGTTGCATTGGTTGTTTCATTTCACTTGATCAGGTGATGAATGAAATTGTTAGAGTAGGATATGATGAATAAGCTCTACTTTGAGAATCACTTCCAATTTGTTGGTTGTGTTTAAGTATCGAGTCAGTTTTTAGTTGAGTGAGAGTCAATTTGTGTCGTCGAGTCATCAGTTTTCAGTCATGCATTTTAGCTTGAGTTTTTGACTCCATTGCCCAATGGATGAAGGCACTGTCTGCTTTCCAAAGATCTGTAGTTCTTGGCACCTCCAAAGAGCTACCATCCCCATCGGAGCCAATGTTAGTGTTAGTCTTTGCAGCCTTCCTCCAGTGATAAAACATGCTCTTACAAAGTGATTTTAAGGTGTCAAGGTCAAATTTTGTCATTTCAGTGAGTCTTCAAGCAAAATTTGGTCACTAGGTATTAGGTCTAGGGTTTGCTTTCACTCCTTTCAAAGTTTTCCAAATGTCAGTCCATGTCACCATTCAGCTGAGTGTACCATCATTCAGAGGGTTGTCATCATCATGTCAGGTTCCAATGGGTCTTTTTACACCTTGTTCATGCTTCAGTTGTGCCTAGGTAAGGTTCATTTCCCTCTCCTAGGGTTTTGAAGGTAATTTCTCTTGGATGGTCAAATCATTAGCAAAACTTGTATCCTGATGTTCATACACCTTCCTCTATCCTTAATGTACCTTATTAAACACTTCTCATCACTGAGATCCCTTGAATTCCTCATTTTCGCACAAACCCTAGTTTCTTGCTGCAACTTGACAATTTTCTAGGCTAGGCGTGTATTTTGCCCTTTTGGACCTCCTCCCCTCATGCAATATTTGAAATTCCACTTTCCCTTGCTCCCTAGCATCCCTCCCTACTTCCAAAAATTTTCTCAAGAATTTAGAAGCCCCTTATCCCCTTCATTTCACTTCATTTCAACAAATCCCTTGTTCCACACATCGGGATAGGTTTTATTCCAATGATGTTTTTTAGCAATAAAAGATGCATTTGGAAAAAATGAGAGAGGTTTTTGTCCATAATAGGCCAAGGAAGAGAAACCTCATTCACTTTTTACACAGGTGTCATTTTTTTAGAGAAATTTCAAAAATATAGTTGCCTCGGGATAATTGAGGCACCTCGGAAGTGACCTTGGGAAAATCAAGATTTCTCCTAGCTTGGTTGGTCAAATGACTTTCTTGATGGGTCAAATGATAACTAGACATAGAGATATTTACAATAAGCTATCAGGAGCCTAATTTGGAGTTGAGGAAGACCTTCCAAAGTTGACTGAAACAACACTCTGCCTTTAGGCAGCCTCATTTTGCACATTTGTAACAGTCTTGGGAGATTTGATTTTTGACATGTAAAATTAACTCCAAATTGAAAAATTCCAGTTGGGTTGGAAAGTAGACTCAATAAAATTTCCAACGAGCTATCCTACACCCAATTTGGACACCGGGAAGGCCTCCAAAAGTCTCCTGCAAAAAGCGCTACGCATTGGGTGAGAGGCACGACGCATAGAGAAGGCACGGCGCATTGGGCCGCCCTCCACAGTGTAAAAAATACACTGGCGCGACGCGTATAAAGGGCGTGGCACATAGATATTCCAAGCCCAATTTTATCCTAGATTCTCTCAAGTTGCCAAAATTTCTTAAATCTTCAAATGTGCAACTAAGTAACTATCTCTTCATTGCTAGTGGAGGAGTTTTCTTTAAGGTTTATGGTGATCGTGTAAAGAAAAATCAAACCATACCTCTTGTATCACTCAAAGGAAATAGTACCTAGGGTTTGCACTGTTGCTTGGTTTCCAAGTCATTCCCTTACCTTTCCACTCCCTCACTCATTTTCCTAGTTTCTTCCCCTATTACCTAATTCCCATAATCCCAAAACAAAATCATATATCCTTATCCCCAATCCTATTTTTCCCAAACCACAAAAATCCCTAAACCCTAATTTCTTTCCAAAACTCTAAATATCATTCCCTAAAACCCCCTCATTCCCTCAAAATCCCTACAAACAATCTACCCAACCTCTCATACACAGTTCTTCCACATTCCCTCCATAGCCCCTCATACATTTTCATCACTTGGCAACAAAAGATCAAAGACACTTAAATCTCTTCATACTCATCAAGAAAACTCACACATTAGCAAGCATCATGAGTCTTAGTTGGAGAGGACTAATATCCACTTGGAGAGGAGGTTGGAGAAAGCCAACAAGGGGAAGGACTTGTTGAGACACATGGCATTTCATTACATGGCGAGGAAAAAAGTTTGCAAGGCGAGAATCAGGAGTCTAAAGGAAAAATTGAAGAAGGCATCAAAGAGGCGAAAGGAGCATGATTGACTTCAGATATTGGCTGAGGCTTCCTTGGCCCAACAACATGCTTGATGGATAAGACTCAGCCCAAATTTCAAAAAAATTGCGGCATTTTTGAAATTTTTGGCACAAAAAACAGGATTTTCTGCCCTATGTGCCGTGCCAAGTGGCACTCGCTTTTGTTAGGAGCCTCCAAAGCACAAAATCTCAGCATTTTTGGATTTGGCATGGAAAAAATGCTTACCTACCTATGGCCAAGAAAAATGAGCAGGTTTTGAGCCCTCAAAAAGGTCAAAAACACTCAAAAAATGACCTTACTGCCCCTACTTTGACACACAGGAAGCAATCTTGGGAGATTTGATTTTTGACAGGGCAAATGAAGGCCAAATTGAAAAATTCTACTTGTTTTGGAAAGTAGACAGTTATACCTTTCCGACCAGCATACTTGGAGCTAATTTGGACACCGGGAAGGCCTCCAAAAGTGGGTCCAAACAGGAGCTACACATAGAGAATCAGGTGCAGCGCATAGAGGAAATGTTTCCAGTTTAACCAAGTATTGCTTTGTTTTTCACCCAGTTTTGGCCAGTTTGACTTTTTCACTCTCTTAATGTCAAATTTGTGATATAATTTCATGTAAATTGATGGATCATGGTGTAAATATGTCAAATTGTCACTTTTGTAGGTAGATTCATCAGTTAAAAAGTTGTTTGAAATTGAATGAATCAGTTCCCTTGTTTTTAGAGGCATGTTGTTTCATTTCCTGATTTCTAGTTCCTAGTTTAGAATCAGTTGTATAAGCTCCTAAACATGTGAGCTCGACCCCTAGAGGCTAGGATGAGCTATGGTTTGTCTATATTATGTATTTTTTCAGTCATTAGCATGGTTGGACTCCTGAGAAAGCAAGGAGCTTCATTGTACATTCATATCAACATTTTGGCTAAGGAATTGAGACCAGGGTTTGCAGCACTCTTTGGGATCCCTGTGGCATTTGTTTTGGTACAATGCTTTCTTATGTACTTGTGAATTTACTTATGTGTTTTGTATGCCATTTTCTCTCTTAGTTCTTCTCAGCTAAATCAAACAAGAGTGTAAGTAGAATACATTGAAATTGCAGTGCTCTACTTGAAGTTTGCTTTAGTTTCTTGATGTTTTTAGATGTTTGAAGAGGATCCATGGCTTCCCTTTCCCTCTTCAGCTCCTCACTTGTCTAATCCCTCCATCTCATTCGTTTGAAGTGCCAAAATCAGTTGCCTACCTTGCCCCATCGAGCCCTCTGCAAGACTGAGCCTCATTCCCTGCACCCAAAATTTTCTTTTCCATTAGAGCCCACAAAACACAACATGTTAATCAATAAAACTCTTTTACATCTATATCTAGCCTACAACCAGTAATCAAATCAGTCATCTCAAGCCTTTAGTGATCATAATTAACTGAGATTGACCTAAAGAGAGTCCTCTCCTGACTTAGTAGGGCTAGCTACCAGGCTGAGCGTGGTTTGATGTTGGCCCTGGATCCTACCTTTTCAGCCTGAGGTAAATCTAGGCTCTAACATACACGATTTCCTTTGATGATAGTCACAAAAATACGTAGGATGCTAGAACAATAAGTGTGTATATATATTTTAAAGTGTTTTTAAAGACTTTTCAAGGAAGATCAAGTATGCCATAGGGAATAGAGGTAATAAATAGGCCAGTACTACATCTCAAAGGAAAGTGTGACAATTTTTTTTATAATAATGTCGATACAAAGAAGAATCAAACGTTCGTAAAAATCACACAATGTTTAGTTCAAGCCAAAGGAATGTCAATCAAAATTAAGGGAGAAGATGTCAAGTCTTCAAATTACCTTCTGAACTTATTTCCAAATAATACTTACAGGATTGAATCCTTGTGAGAAATGGAGTGGTAGAAAAACCCTTAGTAGGGAATCTTAGAATGTTTGGATGCATAGTGTAGGATGATTTTCCATATGACAATTGAAAGAACCTAAGAGAAAAGAGTCATACTTGAATTATGATGGGAAAATCTAAAGAGTCGCAAGATTATAGGTTGTTTGACCTCTCCAAAAAATATATTATTTATAGGAGAGATGTTGCCTTGATGAGAATAATTTGGTTGTTTTGAATTTTAACTCCTCTTATAGCTCGTTAAATAATGATTCATTGGAAATTTGCAAGGTTTTGGATTAACTAATTACTACACAGGTTTGTAAATTGGATAATCAACTCTTGTACCATAATTGACTTGTAGTATTCCTACCAGGATAAAGTTGACCACAAGTTGTGGAATAATTGATGAGTTAATGAATGGTGATTTTGATGAAGAAAATCCCTCTACAAGGGGTATCTATCTTTGCATATGGGTGGCAAAGATAATTGAAGGTATAGGAATTAATGTGGGAAATATAAATGACTCAAGGAAAACTAGAGATAAAAAATAACATGTTAGTTTTTCTCTAATGATATGCATGTTAGAGGTATGCAATTCTAATACACATTTAGATGTGCATGTCTAACTTGAATGGGAACAAGTTTTTAATGCTCCCTCCCACCCACCTTGTGGTATCTCGAGCTATGGGAGGTGTTGCACTTGATCTAACCCAACCTCTATGGCTTCTTATGAAGATGAGGTTACAAAAATTCTTCTTTTTCAAAGTTTGTAGAATTAAATTTTTATACCATGTTATGTATCTATATCAAAATAACTCAAAAACATAAGAAAATATAGATCAATGACTACATAATAAGCCACTTCGAGGGGGAAACCTCCCTTCACATGACATAAATGAACAATTCTTAGATGATTCAAATGACAAAACCTCCTTGGTATATAGGAGTCTAAATGGTCAAAATATAATTAGGACCTACATAACAGTAATAATGTAAGGAAACAAAAATAACAATAGTGGGCTTCTATGGGGCACAACGATAACAATATGGGGGATAAACTAGTATTATAGGGACCTAACCTAACCCTCTCCTCCAGAAAACATTGTTGTCCTCAATGCTTGAGTAGTTATGGATGCTTTTGTATAAAATACTCATCCTCCCATGTGGAATTGTTAGCAGGTAAGTTCTTCCACCTAATGATATACTCTAAAACAATGATTGATTATGTAGCTGCTAGATTCTTGTTTCTGTGATTGCTTCAGGCTACAATATGATTTTTCCTTCCTTGTCAAGTTCTAGCAATATAGTTTGAATTGTGATCTTGTCATTGATAAACTTTTTTAAGCATGAAACATGATTAACTAGGTGTACTTGCGAAGATTCAAACAACTCCAATTTGTATGCCATAGTACCAAACTTTTGCAACACCTTGTAAGGGCCATAGTACTAGGGTGATAATTTATTATCCTTCCTAGCTTGCTTGAGGAAAATTTATTTGTATTGTTTAGTTTTAAAAATACCCAATTGCCCACGTCAAAACTTCTTTCACTAAGATTTTCCTATTGGTTCATTCGATTCTGCACCAAAGTCAAATTATCCTTTAGTAGTTGGAGAACTTGTTGTTGATGCTTGATATGATCTTCCACTACTTGAACATTAGAATTCTTTCTTAAATATGATGTGATGGACGGTGGATGATATCCATAAAGCACCATAATTTGGGTCATTTTTTCTGTGGTATGGAAGGAAGTTCCATACCACTATTTTTCCAAAAGTAACCACTTGACCCATTGTGTTTATTTACCAACTAGAAAGAAATGAAGACATCCTTCCAAAAATTTGTTCACTATCTCAATTTTCCCATCAGATTGAGGACGATAAGATGAACTATGAGCTAATTTACTACCACGATAAGAAAATAATTTTGTCCAAAAATTTCCAGTGAAAATGGGATCTCTATCACTTGTAATAATCTTTGGGTTTCCATGTATCTTTTGAATTGCTTCCAGAAATGCAATAGAAATTTACTGTCTTTGAAAGGATGAGATAGTGCACAAAAGTGTGCACACTTGATAATTTTATCGACTACCACCATAATGACACTCTTTCCTTCAGACTTGGGTAGACCTATGATAAAATCCATCAATACCTCCTCCCAACATTGAATTGGAATGGCTAATGGTTGTAAAATACATGGGGTCTTAATTGTCTCAATTTTATTTTGTTGGCAAACCGAACATTTTTCCACAAACTTTTGAATATATGATTTAAGGCGATCCTAGAAAAATTCCTTTTTGACCATGTGGTAAGTTTTTAAAAATCGCGAGTGCCCTCCTATAGGAGAGGTATGCAATTACAAAATAGCCTTCTCTTTGAGTTGGTATTTCTTACATAGATATAAACGACCTTTGTACCATATTGAATCATTTTTCCAGATAAATGTATCAGATGCACTTGGATCTTGCTGCAAATTTTGAATGACTGTCCAAATTTCTTTGTCATTATTCCATTCATCCCTTGCTTCAGTTATCCAATTAGGTTGGATATTAGAAATGGAATAGAAAAATGCCTTCACATGATCACCCCTTCTTGAGAGTGCAACTATAATAACATTTTGCTTCCCTTTTTTGTAGATGATTTCAAAGTCATAACCCAACATCTTTGTGACCCATTTTGCTTCTCTCCTGAAGACAATATTTGTTCCAAGAAATATTTAAGGCTATCATGATATGTTTTAATCTTTAAATGTCTTCACATTAGGTAAGGGTGTCATTGTTTGAAGGCATGTACTATTGCCAATATTTTCTTATCATAAATAGGTTTGTTTAAATACTTTCCATTTTTTGGATGAATTTCAAAAGAAATACGTTTTCCTTCCTACATTAAAACAACACCAATGCCATTTATTGAGGAATCACATTCCATAATAAAGGTTTTTGTGAATTCTGGTGTAGCTAAGATCAGAGCTCGACACATTCCTCTTCACTATGGTCAAATTCCTTAGTTACTTTTAGAGTCCAAAAAAATGCATCTTTCTTTAGTAATGTTGTTAATGGTGCTGTTATTTTCCCATAGTTATTAAAAAACTTGTGATAATTTCCTATCAACCTGGGAAATACTAAAAAATTCCTTAAGGCTGTCGAAATTTTCCTTTCCTTTATGGATTTAATTTTGTTAGGGTCTACCTTAACACCCTAATGAAATATAATATGACCCAAATATTCTACTTCCTATACCTGAGAGAAACATTTGGAGGGTTTTGCATACAATTGTTTTTCCTCCAATAGTTTGAGCACCTTGTTAACATGTTGAACATGCTCTTTCCAAGACTTTTGGTAGATTAGTATATCATCAAAAAATGCTTACTCAAATTTTCTAAGGAGGGGTTTGAAAGTGGAATTCATCAAACCTTGAAATTTGGAAGGTGCATTAGTAAGACCAAGAGGCATGACCAAAAAATCATAATAGCCTTAATGGGTTATGAATGTTGTTTTTAGAATGTATTTTGCCTTCATTCTAATTTGATGATATCTTGAACGAAGATCCAACTTGGTGAAGTAAATTTCTCCATGTAGTTCATCCAACAATTAATCAATGATATGAATGGGAAATTTATCTTTAATAGTAAGCTTGTTGATCTCTCTATTATCCAGATACATTAGCCATGATCCATCCTTCTTGTGCACCAATACTACTGGAGAAGAGAAATAAATTTGGATAGGTTGAATTATCCCAGCCTCTAGCATTTCTGCAACCATACATTAAATTTTACTCTTCTAGGAATAAGGGTATCTATAAGGTCTAATGTTTGGAGGAACATTTCTTGGAATCAAGTGAATAGAATGATCATTATCACGAATAGGTGTGAGATCTTTAGGAGTCTTAAATAACTTGGAATGATTGTCAAGGACTCTTTGGAGATCTTAAGAAATGGATGGCTTAGATGCTTGAACATCTAATGAGCATAATTTTACAATTATCCCTCATTGTTCCTTATTCAAAAGCCTTGTCATGCCATTAGAGCTGATTATCTTCCCAGGTTTCCCTGTGATACCTCTTATTTCAATTTTCTTTCCTTCCATAAAAAATTCAAGAAAAGTTATTGAAAATTAAAGCTATCATCCCCAAAGATTGTAACCATTGGAATTCTAATGCGACAAGAACACCACCCATTAAAATGACAAGCATTGGAATATTCAATACATATTACCTCATTGTTAGATTGATATTATAACACTTCCCTGAGAAATTTATATTTCCTCCATTTTCAACCATCACTTGACACTCTAGTACTATATATAGAGAGAAATTCAAATCCTTGGCTATCTTACAATGAATAAAATTATGGCTACTACCTAAATCAATTAACACTATTACCTTATTCTTCTTGATATATCCTTCTGTCTTGAAGAGTGGTAATTCTTGCCAATGCATTACAAGATATGGTCAGATTCATTTCTTCATTTTCAACCTTGGGGGTTAGTTCTTGGTGTATATATTCTTCTTTTGATGTTTCTTGTTCCTTTTATTTCTCCTCTTCAGAATCTATGTAAAATAATTTATTATCATAATACTTATGTCCATAGGTGTATTTGCTATCGCAACTGTAAAAAAAAATATTTTTCTCTTTTTTCCCCTAGTTGTGGTGGTGTTAACCTTGTAGCTTGTGGGAGTCTAGGAGTGACAGCACTTCCATATTTATAGTTGTGAGTGGTGGACCTCCTTGTTTCCATAATTTTTCTTTCAACTTTTCTTTCCACCCTGATTACATTCTCCAATGACTTAGGTTCCTAAAGGCGAACCTCATGTTGGATGTTATCTTTTAAAATCCCTATGAAGATATCAATTATATTCTCCTTTGGAATATCAGTTAATTTGATGTTCAATCTTTGGAAGTCCTCAATGTGCTCCTCAACTGAATATTTTGTCTAATATTTATCAATTAACTAAAGAAGGTATTTCTCTTTGTATCCTCATAATGTGCTATCAATTCCTCCTTAAAAATTTTCCAAGTGACAAGTGATTTATTATAAAAAATCCATTGATACCATACAAATTGATTGGGTTCTAAATATAAAGATGAACTGCATAGCTTTTGTGTGTGCTTCAAATCATGTAGATCAAAGAACTGTCCCATATGTAGTATCCATGTTACCAGATCCTTTCCATCAAGATTCCTCATATTGATCTTTTGAATATGGTTGGTCTTCCACCCAAATTTAGAGTCTCTAAAATCATGATTCAAATTCCTTTTTTTTCATCATGAGTTTCAAGGAATACCTTATCACCATTAGGAAGCATTCCTTGTAACAACTTTGTCAAACCTTCCTTCAAACCTTCCATTTCTACTTTTAAACCATCTTGTAAACCTTCCATGTCTTCTTTTAAATTTTCCATGTCCCCTTTTATTTTTTCTTCTAAACCATCCATTTTAAAATTCATTTCTCCCAATTCGTTTTTGGTTTCTCTTTGTGAGAGCGAAAATTGTTGCACTTGGTCCTGTAATTTTGATATATCATATTGAATTTTTTTCTTCATGTGCCATAGTAGAGCTTTCTGAGGGCTTAATGGGTGTAGAATTTTTTTATTAGGGAGGAATTTTGGAATCAATTAATGATATTTATGCTTCACTTTTTCCTTTGAATCACTTCAAACTGATTTTTCAAACAAAAGTTATGCAAATTTAAAAATCACTACAATAAAACATGTCATTAGCATTGAAAATAAAGATAAAATTAAGTTTTTTTGAGACTACTAATTCGCTTCAACTAGCGATGAGAAACCTGATGCAAAATGTCATCTTCACTTCAACATTGGAAACAGTGCTAAGAATCACATTGGAAATATCGATAGGAATAACATCAGGTTTACCGTCAAGAATAAGTTGGAGATAGAGCTAGAAATAACATCAAATTTAGTGTCAAGAACTACTTTTATTTTGATATGGCATTGAAAATAACTTCTATTTTGGCTTCCTTATTTACACCAAGTTATGCTTCCATTATAACATTATCGTTGCTTCGAATTTTTCTTCCAATATGGCATCGCTTGTTGCATCTAGCTTTGCTTCCATTATGGGATTTTCTTTAGCTCCTAATATGGCTTCCATTATAATGTATTTTTTTGCTTCTAATTGATGAGCCCTAGTATTGCACCAAGGATGTTGCAACTCCCAAGGGCTTCTCAACCTAAATTATGAACCCGGGGTTCGTACAAGCTTAGACTTGACAATGATATATGCACAATAGGTCAGGTTCTACTCATGTCCCCCTTATTCATGAAATCAAATCAAGGTGTCCAGATACCACTCCTCCAAGTAATTAAAAATGAAAACTTCTTATGAAAGCATAAATGAACATGATTCTAACTAAAAAGGTGAAAATGGCATTCATTAAAAGTAAATGCTAATTGAAATTGCGTGAAAGGACAAGGATAGTATATTTGCCGAAGTAAGTCATGCTACTCTACTTTCACACTTAATCAAATCAATAACCTACTTGAATGCATCATTTTTCTACTCACACTTGCTTGAAAATGAGGAATCCAATCTTTAACATAACTAGAAAGAAAAATACTAATTCTAACTCTGTTTTGCTATCTGATGGCTGCAGTGAGGAAGGGATGAGGTTGAAGTGGTTTTAGAGTCTTCCTTAATCATCAAATCATAGTTTGGGGGCCATTATTCAACTTAACTATGCTAGAGTCAAAGTATGGAGCAAAACTAGTTGAAGAAAACAATGTTACAGGTCATGTACAAGAGGTGCTATAGGAGGTCTTATATTGTTACTGGAGGCCCTATTTTTCTATAGGAGGAAGGTCCGAGATATTTTTGAGGACATAAATGGTGACTTGAAGGAATAAGAAGGTGGATTAGGGTAGAAGGAGGTGAATGAAGGGTGTGGAAGCCCATTTTCGAAGCCTAGTACCCCTTGAAGATATATCTTGCACCAAAATTGAAGCCCATGATGTCCTTCATTTACCTTAATAGAGTGACTTAGGAGACAGAGTTTGGAAGCAAGGTGAGGTTCCTAGGAGGAATATGGAAAGGTTTGGAAATTTGTGGAAAGGTGTGCCCACCCCTACAAATCAACACAGTTCCTACAAATAGTCAAATACATGCATCAAATGATCACTATTGTAGCAAAGTAAATTAACATGGAAAAGATGAGTTGAATTTTATTGAATTCTACTCCAACCTACAACACAATTCCAATTTCCAAACCAATGTTTCTAACTCCTAAGTTGCAAAGATTAAACATGTAGAAATATTACAATCTAATACTTAACAATTTCCAAGAAATCATAAATAAATATTTTTGAGTTGTTATTGTAGATCTTTCCAACCACTCTTCCCATAAGAGAGGTGATAGGAAAGCCTGCAATTACAAGTTTGTATGATGTAACATCTACTGAACCAAGGAAATAATTGAAATCATTTGAATAATAAAAAGAAATAAATTCAAGAGAGGGACTAAAGCTTATGGGTTGGCCCAAACCCAAGGGTTTCAGCCCTCCAAAACTAACTCAAATGTAGACCAACGGTAAACTTCTCATTAATGGAAAATGATAGTCACTTACATCACATGAAAGATAAGAATAACAATGTCAAGCACTACACTCTCACTAGCTACTCCTAGTTGCAACCAAAATTCGAATCCTAAGGAGCCTTTAGGGTTTCAGCTGGTTTATTTATACAAAAGTAATTGAGGGGAAATTACGTTGAAAGGAGGAATGCTCCCCTCCAAAATCTTGAGATATGTGGATTTGATTCCCTTTGACCTTGTCATGCACTTGGAGTTCCTTGGCCGCTAGTGAATTCGATCTATTTGTGAGGATTCTGTGATCTCAAGATGAGTTAGGGAATTAATGAGGTGGACAAGCCCCCTATAGTCTCTCGACGTGTCTCCATCAAGCCCCTGCATGCTAAATATCTCAAAAAATGCTTATTTTTCCTACATATTAACCACATTAGGCCATTCAATATGAAAAGCATCCTTTACTCTTCCTACTAAGCATATTATGGCTAAAAATGTGAATTAATGGGAGAAAAGGAGAGTTTTAAGGGTTGGAAGATAGCACAATGAACCTAAAAAAGTAACTATTGAGGGGCTCCATCATCACCCCCTACTGAAGGTGTTGCTCATCCTTTGAGCAACTTAGTCACTGATGTGAAGTTCATGCATGGCCCTGGTGGCCTCTTTGACATCCCAAGGCATCTCAAATGGTGTACCTTCTTGTGGATAAAAACCTGCATTTGCCTCTATGTTTGTCCATTCTTTTTATTCTTCTGCCTGTTTCCTTCTCTCTTGTAGGCCCAACAGTAAGGGAGGACTGAGTTTGACTCCTATCCATTTGATCTTCAACCTTTTCATGATCCTTTTGTATAATGGGGTTCTATCCAAGGCATTCCTTAGTCTTTCTGGAGAGTGATACTCTCTGATTTGTAAACTGTGAGGCAGGGAATGCGATCTTCTTTGACAAGCTTGCAAACTCTTTGTTCTCAACATCTTAAAGGTGTCCTCAAAATGCAGGATGGATTGTTCTTGGGCTGCCATATACCTAGGTGCTAAATCAAAATTAGAGGAGATGAGATTGTGGTTACTGATGACAACCTTGGGTCTTACTAATTCTGCTATGATGTATATGAGATCTGATTCGGACTTATGCAAGAGTGCAACAAAATAAAGAATTACCCATAAACACAAAGATGCAGTAGAAATAAAACTTTATTTCATTAATATCCAAGAACTGAAATATGCTTACATACATAAATAAAAATAAACTAGCTCAGGGGATTGCAACTTATCTCTGAGAAGAGATGTGGTGGCTATATGCCTCTGAACCATGTTACAGTGAGGCTCAAAGGCCTATTTATTATTGAGAAATAATCGAAAACCCTAAACATACAAAAACCTAACCCTAGGAGTTGAAGCTCCAAAATTGTGGGCTACGTTTGGGTAAATTGGTACATAAACTTCCCGAGGTCGTACTTTGGCATACGATCTCTGTTTGGTTATCATAATAACTTGTTTCAGAGATCTCAAAGATTAGTTCAAAAAATAATTGGCAAGCCAATTTGGGTTTTTTCTAGTCTTTCTGTTTTCCCTAAAAATGTCTTTTAGTCTCTCAAAATTACTCCAAAAGTTTAGGACCCGAAAAACTGCCAAAAATAGTAAGTTGTGCTAAAATTAAGAAAACTGAAAAGAAGCAATGGTGGGGTTCCAAGTGGAATAGGCGGGTGGCCACCAATATCCACTTGTGTCAGTCCTCCCCCTTTAGGAAGTAATGATCCCCATTGCGTTGAGTGCCTCCATGAGATGGGGAAAATTCTGCTGAATTTGGTCCCTGGTGAGCCACTTGCCTTGGTGCAGGAGTTTGACAGCTTTGACAACCTGATACAATTGGATCTTTTGCTATCAAGTGTTCTTGATATGCATGTCGATGGTTTGATTAGTTGTGGAATGTTCCATGTAGTCTGGTTTTAACTCTGTTCGTGTGAGTTGTTCTGCCATGTCTGATGTGTCGAGTAATGGTGGAAAGTATGGTTGAAGGTGGTCCACATTGAACACCAGGTGCAGGCTAAGGAATGGTAGAATGCTGAGCTTGAAATCATTTTCCCCTATAGCCTTAATGATGGTGTAAGGCCCATATTGGAGTGGGAAAAGCTTGCGATGGGGCCTAGTGAGGCGCCCTGCAAATGTAACCAAACTTTGTCACTCACTTGAAACTTGTGTGGCACCCAACGCTGATCATGACACTACTTGTACTTAGCATTAACTCTTTCCAATACATCATGGACCTACTGGCGGATGTGTTGAATGTGCTCAATAAAATTGTTAGCCCTATCAGCTTCAGACTGGACATGAGCTGAATCTTCTTGATTAGCTGCAAATGGTATGGCCACATCAATGGGACATAGTGGCTAGAATCCCAGCCCCACCTGAAAGGGGGTTGTGGCCAATTGAGCTATGGAGAGCTCTGTTGTAGTTGTGCTGGACATAGGGAGACTTTCATCCCAGGTGTTTGGATGCTTTGAGTTGTATGTACACAAAATGTGTACGATCATCCTATTGACAAATTCTGTTTGGCCATCAGTTTGGGGGTGGAAAGCCGTGGAATTAGTGAGCTTGGTATCCAATATCGATCAGTGAATTGACCAAAATGTACTTAGGAACCTGTTGTCCCAATATAAGATAATTGGACCGTCAGATCCCAAAATGTACCCACACTCGTTCAAAGAAAAGCTTAGCAGTGGCTTTTTCTATGATACTCTTCTTGATGGCCACCAAAATGGCCATCTTAGAGAATCTGTTGACGACCACAAAAATGTAGTCATTGCCATGCTTAGTAGAAGGAAGGCTCAACATGTAATCCATGGAGATGGATTCCCAAGGTTGACTAGGATCGGGCAGAGGTTTATATAGGTCTTGCTTCTTAATGGTCGGTTTGGCAATGGCACAGGAAATGCAAGATTTGATGTACTTCCCAACATCTCGTCGAAGGTTCAGCTAGTAAAAATACTTCTATAGCACTACCAGTATTTTGTCTACCCAAAATGTCCAACGACCATACTGTAGTGCACCTCCCAAATCATATTGGCACACTCACTTGAAGGAACACAGATGTGTCCCAGGTGGCATAGCAGTGCATCCTGGAGGTGAAAATTTGGAACTTTCTTACCTTCCAATAGTGTCTGGTATGTGCTTCCGAATTCTGGACTGCTCTTGTAAAGATGCGGCCACCTTGCAGTCTCGCACCCATAAGAGTCGAGGACAATGGTCGATGCCATGAATGGTGGGTGGATGAGCTAGTCTACAACATTATTGTTGTTTACCTTCTTGAACTTAATGTTCAAATGGAACTGTTACAAGTATGTGGACCATTTCTGATGGCGATCGTTGTGCAACTTCCCTTGTGTCTTTATGAACTGTAAGGGTCGGGGGTTTGTGTGGATGACCGTTTCCTTCCCCAAAATGTAATGCTTCCATTGTCGGCAGACCTGCACAATGGAATACATCTCTTTGTCATAGGTGGGATACTTTTAGACTGTGTCTGAAAGTTTCTCACTGGATATGCTTCTGGATTCCCCTGCTGAGTAAGACCTGCAACAATAGCATAGTCGAAGGAATTTGTGTTGATCTCAATTGGTTGTTGTAGACCTGGTAATGTGAGCACTTGTGTAGAGTATAGGTGATGCTTCAACTTGGAAAGTGCCTTTTGTTTGGATTTTAACCAAAAGAAATTTTCTTTCGCTCTACCCTTGGTGACTTAACTTAAATGCCAAGTGATATGAGAGAACCCCAACATGAACTTGCAATAGAAATTAGTAAGACCAAGAAAATTGCTATTAGAGTGGTTGGAGATGGCCAATCTTGAATGGCTTGTATCTTGGTTGGGTCCACATCTACACCTTGCTCATCAATGATGTACCCTAAATATTGAACCTGGGTCATGCCAAAAGTGCATTTCTCCAAATTGGCACACAACCTACATTGTAGCAGAGTTTGAAGGACTTGTCGAATATGGTGGAGGTGCTCTTCCAAACTCTGGTTAAAGATCAAGAAGTTATCTAAATACACCACCACAAATGCATTGGTGAAGGTTCGCAAGATGTCGTCCATCAATCTCATGAAGGTTGTGAAGGCATTCGTCAACCTAAAAGGCATGACCAACCATTAAAAAATGCCCTCCTTGGATTTGAAGGAAGTCTTCCACACATTGGAGGGTTCAATAAGAACCTGATGATAACTGGAATTCAACTCCATCTTATTAAAATATTTTCCCCCCTTGAGCTAGTCCAGAAGGTCATCAATCTATGGGATTGGGTACCTATTCCGAACAATGATCTTGTTCAGCACCCGATAGTCAATACAAATTCTCCAGGTCCTATCCTGATTTGAATAGAAAATGGCATCAACCCATCGTATTCATCCACCCATGGAATTTACCCATGGTATTGTAAGTGACATCCACCCATGGTATTCATTCACCCACGGTATTTTCGCATGGTATTGTGACATCCACCCATGGTATTCATTCACCCATGGAATTGACCTATGGTATTGTGACATCCACCCATGGTATTCATTCACCCATGGAATTGTAACTGAAAATGACTATAAGTAACAAGTCGAATTTTGTAAAAGGACAAATTGTCTACCACAATGTAGCCTTTATAGTTATTATCGGTTTTAATAAAAAGTTTCTTTTTGGTTTTATTTACTGTGTGTTCTGTCATTTTCTTTCTAACATTGCAATTCTTCAGATCTTGGGGGCCTCCCCCACAAGATCCATTTCAATCTTTTAGTTCTTTGGGGCCTATGAAAAATGGCATCAACCCACGGTATTCATCCACCCATGTTATTCATTCACCAATGGAATTTACCCATGGTATTCATTCACGCATGGTATTTTCCCATGGTATTGTGACATCCACCCATGGTATTCATTCATCCATGGAATTGACTGTGGTATTGTGACATCCACCCATGGTATTCATTCACCCATGGAATTGACTTGTGGTATTGTAACTAAAAAAGACTATAAGTAACAAGTCGCATTTTGTAAGAGGATAGATTGTCCGCCACGATGTAGCCTTTATAGTTATTATCAGTTTTAATAAAAAGTTTCTTTGTGGTTTTATTTACTTTGTGTTATGTCATTTTCTTTCTAGCATTGCAATTCTTCAGATCTTGGGGGCCTAGCCCCAAGATCTAGATCAGTGGTATTAAAGGAGGTTATGATTCCATGGGAATGAGGGTTTGATGCATATTTCAATTTCAATTTTTGCAGTAATATTCAACAAATTGCAGGCATGCGTTACGTCCTCCACAGAGCATTTTCTTGGGCCAAGTAGGAAGAATTTTTCTTTTTTCATTTTTTTTTCACGAATGTTTTTGGGCGGCGAGTTTGCAGATCAAATATGAAATTTTTGGTGCAAAATTAAAAAAAAAAACGAATAACATATCTCAATTCATTGCAAAAAAAATACCCAAGTTCAAAAAACAAATCGGCTGAATTGGAGTCTGGATGAGGGAGATATTGTTGATTGAAAATAAGCTATGTTGCAGAAATGTTTCTGACGATAATTCATGGACGGTGACTCTCTTATCTTGTTTTTTTTTTTGCAATTTTGGTGTAGAATTTTAGAATAGTGATTGTAGATCTGAGCTCTTCCCGCAAAATTTCTCCATTTCAAAAAAAAATGGGTCAAATTGGAGTTCGGATGTGGGAGACATCGCTGATTTAAAATCAGCTATTTTTTCAAAACTTTTGTGGCGACGGAAAAGTTGCAACATGAATATGAGATTCTAAAGTGCCTAGATAAGGATTTCCAACACATGGGAAGATGCAAAATGGTCATTATGTTTCCAAAAACAGGTTATAATAAATATTATGAGTTATATTGACTGAGTTATGTCCATTTTAATTTTGGAGCAACATTCAGAGCGGGTTCCCTTTGGAGACGTGCCCTTCTACCCCGCTTTAGTAGGCACCTGCTTCACATTCATCAGTTTCAACATAGCAGCATTTGACCTGGGTTCTTTGGAGACGTGCGCTCCCACCCCAAGCTATGTAGGCACCTGCTACTTCATCAACAACCAACATCATGGTTATGGGTCAACTGCACAAAATCCTTGTCATCAAAGTCCATTTGCTAAGTCGCACACTGTTAGCAGCACAGTTGGTCACAAGCATTACAGGGTATATCTATCCTCGAATCTTTATTTTTCATGGTTATGGGTCATCCAGAAACCAACACTTCATCGAATTCCATTTACTAGGCCGCACACTATCAATATCATAGTTGGTCACAAGCATTACAGGGTATCTCTATCCTAGGATCAACAAAGACTTCACAGGAGGGAACTTCACGCAATGGGGACCATTGCTTCTTAAGGAGGGAGGAATGAAAATGGAATATGTTTGAAATAATACTAAGAGGCAAGGGGGGGGGGGTTGGGGTGAATCAGTATTAGTCAAATCAATAACTTTCTCTTTTCATACTCTGATTTATATACGCTACTTCAATGAAGGTAACTCACGTGTACACGCAACTTTATTTAAGGAAACCAGCGTATATCTAGCAAACTTATGATTCAGTTAATTCATCATATTATGATATTTAATCAGTGCATCAGTACTTCATTAACCATATAAACAATAACCATGTGCAGTAATAACAAAACAAACCATCACACATAAGAAACACACATGAACACCAAGATTTAAGGTGGAAACCCAATGCGAGACAAAAACCACCTACTGCTGTCTTCTTTTAGTATACGAAAAACATATTTACACTCTTGTACTAGTGTAGACTCATACTAGTACGCAGGCACCCACCTGCAGAAGGCTACAACCTTCTGTCGTTCTCCAGCTACTACTGGAAGGGAGCTACGACCCCCTAGCTCTTGTACTAGCTGATCCATTTACTAGTACGTAGGAACCGGCCTATAGAAGGCTCCAACCTTCACTCATTTTCCTACTGCTATTGGAAGGGAGCTCCAACCCCTTGGCTCTTGTACTAGCCGATTCAATTACTAGTATGTAGGCGCTGACCTACATAAGGCTCCAACCTTCACTCGTTTTCCAGCTACTACTAGAAGGGAGCTCTAACCCCTTGGCTCTTGTACCGGCCTACAGAAGGCTATGACCTTCTCTGTTCCTCCAGGGACCACGTTTCATAAATTTTTAGACTGGATACTCTTGTAACACAACATCACAATATGAAGGCCACGTTTCATCCAATTTTCATATTGGACCCATCAGTAACATTGAAGCTCAGAATTAATCACCACTGCAATACTACTATCAAATACATCTGCATCAACCAACCACTAAAAATCAACCATCAATCTTTGAATCAACCACAACTGAATCAATCACTGAAAACCCATCATCACTGAAGCAAATCACAATCAATCAATCTAAACATTCAGAACACTGTCACCAGAATACAGTCACCAGAACACAAAGCAGAATCTAGAACTCTACATCAATAACTAGAACCAAATGCAACTTCAAACATCATATTTCATAATGTATACACTACTTCGATGTGCCGAACTAGTGTGTATATGCTCTTTTACCAAAGTGAACCAACGTACAGATCTGAAAATACTAACATAAAATATCAAAACTATTCCAGACTTCAGTCATGCCAAGATCAGAGCATTTACAGTGTAAATCATGTATTAGTATTCATATCTAGACTATCCATGATCAGACCACATAACGATAATTCATTTCAGGCCTTATGATCCCGATCCATCATCCATCATCAACCACATTGGTGCATCCATAGTTCAGATCAAGCAAAGCATCAGAAACCCATAACCTGCATATTTGATCTAACACTTCATAAGATATTCAATACTTTCACGCCTTGGCCTAATGATCTTCTCCTCCTTATATAGTTTTAGGCCTTTCTCAATACCTAGGACCAAAACTACTTAGGACTAATACCTTGGACCAAATACCTCGGGCCAATACCTTGGACCAAATACCTCAGACCAAATACCTTGGACCAAAACCTTGATTTTCCATCCCATATGCACTTTTCCTTCTTGAAAGTGCATGTATACGTATACGCTCATTTTTTTTCTGTTAACCCACGTGTATATGTTGCTTGGACAAAGTAAACCAACGTATACTTCTTAAACAATTCTCTTTCTTCAATCTCTAGAGTCTAATCTGTAATCCTTTGTTGTTAACCCGTTGCACTGTGAACTGTCATCTATGTGAGTTTCCATCAAGGACAACACTTGTATCATAATGCCAACAATCTCCCCCTTTGGACTTGATGGCAACAAAACAACAACACCAATACACTCTCCCCCTTTGACATCAAGGGCAAAGGGAAGACCAAGATATTCTCCCCCTTTGATATAAATTATGATGTCCATGCTCCCCCTGAGTACATGTTGAAATCTCTGATTAAGCTCCCCCTTTGTACATGCTGAGATGCACTAAACCGTCCATGTTCCCCTGAGCACATGTAGAGTCTGCAAAAATATTTTCCAAAAGAATAACATGACTCTATAACTCAACTAAGTGAGTATGACCTTCCTATCACCAATGACTCATACATACATCAATCTCCCAATCAAGTGGGGATAGACCAATTTTGACTCATCCACCCAACCAAGTGGGGATATACCAAATGTTTATACATGACAGAAATCGAAATTATTACATCATCCTTTGCATGCATAGTGGGATTACAAATTAAGTCTTTTAATGACCTTTACACCAAATGATATACATGGCATTTATAACAAGGAACAAAAATCTAAACAAGACCATGATAGTCATCAACAACTATCATACACCATATATGATCTGCACCATCAGCATCTGTCAGCAACATCAAGATCAACAGCTTGTATATGTCCATCATCAATTGAGTCACCTAAATCAAACAACTATGTGGATCAAGCAATATAATTAACTTCATGTACCATAATGCCAACAATGCATTATTAAAAGCATATGCTCCCCCTGAACTTGTGCTAGTTGTTCATTGTCAGATTTGATCATTACAAATATCAATAAGAATCATCAAGGCATCATCATCAATCAGATATATGTCAAGTCGTCAACAACTTATGAGGGCCAAGAGAAATTATACATTTTATCAGAAGAATATAATCATCATCAATTAGAACAGAGTAGGTATTTGATAATTGATTGAACCATATCAAACCCCTTTTTATGAGTCCGTCCCACTGCTTTTTCCTCAAACCAACATATATGCGATTGTGCAGCTTCAAACTCGCGTATATACGTGACTTGTCTTCATGAAAATTGGGTATGAGATTTAGAACACTGAAGTTTCACACTTTCATCTCCCCCTGAGTCTGTTATGTCTATATACTGTGCTATGCCACATGTTTTTGACTGTACTTCCTTCTTCTTCGATATCTTCAAGTGTGATGATGTTTTCTCCTTTTGGTATGGTGCCCGAAATTTTCTCCTGCATTCCTTTGCTATATGTCCAAATTTGTTACATTCATAACATCATGTTTCATATTCCTTCTATAGTAGTCAATGGCTTTGTGACCAAACATATTGCAATAAAGACAATATCCCTTAAAGTACCTGGAAGCTGATGATATTTCTGTGTGATGGTCTTGAACCATTCTACTTTTGCATCTCACTGCAACATGTCCAAAATTATGACATAAAACATTTAACATTATCATCGGAGGAAATAACCAACTATCACTTCCATAGTTAGGAGTAAAATATTTTCTTTGAAGACTTTCTTTCCTTGGTTGTTGATGGGGTTGACTTCTCATCTTGTTGAGCATTTTAGATTTTGCATTAGAGTTCCTTGCCTCATCTTGAGAGCTAGATTCACCTTCAACAAATTCATGAAAACCAAGACCAGTTTTGATGGTAGGAGACCTTTGACTACTAAGAATATTATCCAAAATCTTAGTACTATCTTGAAATCATAACAATTTATCCTTTTCTTCTATTTTACCTTTTAAGATATTTACCTCAACATAATATTGTTATTCCTTTTCAAGATATTGCTTCTTCATGATTTCTTCAACATTTCTTCCTTTCTCCACTTGTTTCCTTAATATGAGAATCTCAATTTCTTGTTCTTCGTCTGCTTGAGGTAGTTCTTCATTCTGATTATTTGATTTTTCAAGATCTTCTTTTAGACAGAGGATATTAGCTTCAAGACTCTCATAGTAACTGGATCTATCTTTAAGTCTCTTGATTGTTGTACTCTTTTCATTTACTTCATTTCTTAATGATGTCATTTCATCCTGTAGATTTTGACATTGATCTTCCTTTTCCTTGTACTGAGCTTTTAATCTGGTAACTTCTTCTTTGAAGGCACACTCCATTTTGTTAAATACATCTTGTTGATCTCTGATTTTATCTACGAGTCTTTCTGCCTCTATGTTTCTTTTAGAATCACTTTCAATATCTTCAACATTGCTTGAACATAGAAAAGTATCACTAGAAGACCAAAAATTTGTTCCTGATACTTCTTTTGCTTGTTCATCTTTAATCAAAGGTGATTTTGAATTTGAATACTTGCTTCCATCTAATGACCAATTGTCTCTCCTGCTGTCACTATTTCTTTGAGCTATCTTCTTCTTCTGAGGCACTTTATTCTTTAACTTCTTTCCCATTGTTTAAGCGATCAAGCTTCTGCCAAACGACCTGCTCTGATACTAATTGTTGGAAATAATACTAAGAGGGGGGGGGGGGGGAATCAGTATTAGTCAAATCATTAAATTTTTCTTTTCATACTCCGATTTATATACTCTACTTCAATGAAGGTAACTCGGGTGTACACGCAATTGTATTTAAGGAAACCAACATATATCAAAAAAACTTATGATTCAGTTAATTCATCATATGTTGATCTTTAATCAGTGCATTAGTACTTCATTAACCATATAAATAGTAAACATGTGCAATAATAACAAAACAAACCATCACACATAAGAAACACACATGAACACCAAGATTTGAGGTGGAAACCTAATGCGAGACAAAAACCACTTGCTGCTGTCTTATTTTAATATAGAAAATACCTGTTTATAATTTTGTACTGGTGTAGACTCATACCAGTACGCAGGCACCCATCTGTAGAAGGCTACAACCTTCTGTTGTTATCCAGCTACTACTAGAAGTGAGCAACAACTCCCTAGCTCTTATACTAGCCGATTTGTTTACTAGTACGTAGGTGTCGGCCTATAGAAGGCTCCAAACTTCAGTCATTTTCCTACTACTACTAGAAGGGAGCTCCAACCCCCTAGCTCTTGTACTAGCTGATCCATTTACTAGTACGTAGGCGCTGACCTACACAAGGCTCCAACCTTCACTCGTTTTGCAGCTACTACTGGAAGGGAGCTCCAACCCCCTAGCTCTTGTACTGGCCGATATGTTTACTGTTGGGTTGTGTTATATTCTTTCCACGACTAACCTACGTA